>JAQGBW010000518.1:0-39845 GCA_034698625.1 Julus scanicus | reverse complement strand
CAGTAGGACTCACAGTATAAGTCCTACACATACTCTCTCTCCGAGGCCTATCTCCCTTAAGCATCGACCCTGGTGCAGTAACACAGCAGTTCGACCTTAAGAAAGTCGAACTCCGTTACTTCCGTCTGTATCAGGCTAACAACCAGATTACAGTCCTTCCTTTCACTTCTCAAGTGAAAGGGCACAAACCACAGGGGCACTCAATAGATAGTCACCTCAGTTCATGCAATACATAACGTCGCCTTTTAGAAAATAATGAAGGGTACTTCATTTTTAAAAGTACAGTGCACAGTATAGCTACGTTTCTAGTGGGTTAATAACTTAAGGAATTCCCTTGCTCTAAGCAAAGGCTTGTTTTTTCAGTGGCTTTGTTGTAAAAAAAATTCCGAGATACATGACCAATGCCAAGTCAAGTAGGTCATGCAGTCCTCATGAGAAATCCGCCCTCTATGAATAAGCCAGTACATCACTTACTTTAAATATATAATGATGTGTTCTGAGAGAAATTATCGAACAATTTCCGCAATCATGTTAACCCTTACCCTAATCCAAATTATTTTCATCTTAAAAATAATATGAAACACTCTTCGATTTGCATATACAGTACCTATATCGATTTTTAGAACAAAATAGCTAATGTAATATTAGAGATACTCATCGATGTGCTTAATACCAGCCGCGAGAATCTCAATATTAAGCTATAATCTCCATAATCAGCCTCGTGATTGCTGTATGATTAAAGATTAGTATGTTTTGACAGGGGAATTGTCTACGCTGTCGGGTACGCTTTAGTGTCGATTATTGTCGATGACAGATACGATGCAAATCATTTTAACAAGGCAATGGTGTATACCATGCAAACTATTGCGTGCCTACATTGTAAAAAAATTATTGACACGAATGCAGACATTGAGTAGAGTCAATGGAAATTCAACAAAGGAGGATTCTATCGGTTGTGGACAGAATTATTGTATATGTATGACATGTCACATTTATAGTTCACGTAAATGCCCCTATTTTTTATAAATTTCTGTTAGATAGTAGCTTCCAACCAGCAAATATTGAGACAAATTATCGATTGGTATTGATTTACGTTAGTCCTTGTAAAAATACAGTATTTGGTAAATATCCAAAAGCGGTGGAACTCCTCTAACACCAAACATTAGTTCAAATTTGTGTATTAAGAACACATTTAGTATATGAATAATTTAATTTCTAACAAGATAATAGGTAATTTTATATAGGTAACTTTGCACCTTAGAGTCTATAAAATACCAAATGAATGTTATAGATATTGTATGGCATTCCAGCCACTTTAGGCTAATCAGCCATCTTTGTGAAGGTAACTGGTAAAGGAAATTTGTCAATTATAATCAGATTACACGTGTTCGTAAATGTCGTAGTAACGATTTCATACAAATCTTTTTTGGTATAAATAACAGGTCATGACAAACCATAGCATGAAAATATGACGTCAACTGAGTCTAAATTTGTAGAAACAATAACATAACAACCGGAACTAATTCTTGAAATCGTCATTACATGACTCATATTATGACGTTTTGAAGCCAATTCAAAGAATGTTATTAATGTTCGAATGACGTGTCTTGAGGTTGAAATAGAGTAAATTGGTGATAAAGCATCTACAATGCCTACCTAGTTCTACAAAAAAGGAGTTTTTAGAGTATGTTTAGAGAGGATGTAAACGAGAGTGTACTGTAACATAATGTGTGTTTATGAAAAGTGTTTGTGTAAACACGTGATTCACATATGCACCTATATATGAGCAACATCAAATCCATATGCAATGATAAATAATACAATTTTAAAACACTGGGACCATGTCACGTTATAAGCATGGCTCCCTGTTGCAAAATTGTGTTTATTATTTACACAATTGCATACTAAAAGCTTAGCTTGTCATTTGTGCAGCCTCAATTTTCATACATTTTTCACATACTTAGATGTAATCTGAGTCGCGACCGCCGTGTGAAGTCCATAAAGATCTGAATTTAAACCATGATAAAAAAGTCAGTCTAGAAAAATTATAGTTAATGTAAAATTTACTTGCAATTATTGGGTGAAAAAACCTTGAAAAATGCAGGGTGATTCTCGGGTTAAGTACTAACCCTGCCCTCATTTTACATGGCGGCTCACCTCACTGCAATTATTTGCATTCAAGAGCTACACAAACATTAATTTGACAAACGGAACCACACCCTCATTCCTCAACTAATTTGCATTATACATATATGGAATTCTGGGAAATGGCATTCCGACAAGATAGTAATGGTATATGATAGCATACAAATTTGTGATGCACGTAATCTCAAGTGAGCAATGGTTTAAGCGTAATTAGTTTGGATTTTAATCTGGCTATTTTTATCAGCTATGTGAACTAAAAAAACATGAATTGTACGGCCATGTACTTTATTTTCTGAGATAGGATGGCAGAAAATCATTAAGTTCCATGTAATATTTTTTCAAAAAACTTCCTTTTTTAACATGGTTGCATGTAGATTATGTAGGTTAGTAGTGCATGACCGAAAATGGCGATTTCCCCTTTAGGTTGGCAAACACTTACAGCTTAGTTGTTATCATGGATTGCCCAACTTCATTTGGGTTCAAACCTGTTCGTGTTCATGTTAATACAGTAACTGTTATGGCAACATCATTATAAACATAAGTTTCCCATTCTACACATTATGGTTGGTAGCGATATTTCAAATCTGAAATTCAAGCTAGGCTATCAATTAATTTCCCTCCATATATGCTGTTGTTTGGTTGACTTCCTTCATATCGAAATAAGCAATATACTAACACTTGTCAACTTGTCAAAGCTATAGAAACCTTCATGGAAGTACGTTTTTCCCCACTTAATTCATAAGCAGTGGTAAAACGTTTAAATTAGCTGCGTACCATAACAGATGGATTACTGAAATGGATACAAAATCTGAAATAAATAATACAGAGAACAAAAAAATATCAAGTTTTCAATCAAATTTTCCGAAACTAATATATGATTGGTATTTCAATCTAACGTTAAAGACATCAGATCTACCAAAAGATTTAACCCCTGAAACCACGCACTCAATAGGTTTGGGCACGCAATTAATTTTAGCTGATTAAAAAAATTCATAAAATCGGTTGAAATACTGTATGCTGGATTACAAAGAGGGAGCCATCCCACAGACATTTCAGCCGATTTTTTAAGCAGGTAGAATTAATTGCGTGACAACCCCGGTTATAAATATTTATTAAACTAGATTCATGTTATGACAAATTTTAATTTCATTAAACCTGCTACTTTTTTAAAATTGACAAACCAACCATTAAAACGAAGCGAAATTTTCTACAATTATTTTTCTAGGATGTCCTAAAGTGAATTTCGAAAAAAAGAAGTATAAACTAATGTTAAAATTGGTTTAAATCTAGACATGCTTAAATATGGCATTGAATAGAAATATTTAATTTTGACACGTTCTGATAATAAAATATTTTAAAGTACAAGTAAGTGCATGATAACACATTTCACACCCTGAAGTTAATATTAACAACAGTGTAAGCCTTTGTTCTCTACCTTGTCAAATTGTCTATACTTTTGTGGGTGAGCTATCACAAAACAGACATATCTGTGAAAAATATTATCACTTTCCATCGTGCTAATCTGTTAAAAATTAATTGACGAAAGTCTAATTTTACTGGGGTACATAACCTTAATTGCATCAATTTCTTACCGGCAAGATGTGAAGCTTGTCACGGCAATATTAGTTTGAGAATTCAGCGTTTGTGTTCCATCGCAAGAGTGGCACTCAGGTCATCATTCTTAAACGGATGAATTTTCGGATGATTGTAGTTAAGTTTCGATCCGCTAGAATAGTAATGTCATCGAAAGGAGCTTCTCCGCTGCAAGAATGCGCATCGGTTCTTAGACAAACCGCTAAAACTTGGAAGTCGATTTACATTAATCACCATGGATACGATCCACGCAAACTGCCAACACAAACTAAATAACTGAAGTAATCAATGGGCAACCGACAGGTGGCATACTCGTCTATATTTTCATTTGTCATGCACCCCTAGGGAACGCTTAGGCGCGGGGGTGGCAGTGGGTGGGGACACGTGGCAGTCGTCACTCAAACGCTTTCGTGCAAAGGGACCGGACAAGCTTGCTTTGGCAAGGACAGCACGCAGGGGAACATAGCGATACAATGACCATTATAATTGGACAAACATTGGGCAAAAAATTAATTCTCCTTAATGAGTTAGATAAATTTAAGGGTTAACACACCTATGTAATTACAGCTTTTTTTCCCCCCAGACTTGCCTAATGATAGAATTACAAAGAGACACATGTGCAAGGTGTAACTATGAGGATAGGAGGAAATCGTACTTTCTCGTGGGTGGACAAATATTGTATTGGGTCATATACCTTCAATTTATGGTATGTCCATCAAATATAAGGATTTTCCATCCGGGAACTTTGAATAGCATGCTTCTTGAAACATGCTTCGAATGGGATTAATTTTCATAAAGTTGTTCTATGCCTAGAGTTATTTGAAACCTATTATGCGAAATGCAAAATAATAATGTATATATAAATTTATAAAAGATGTAAAAATTGGCAATATTTCTAAACGCCAACTACTTGTAATTCATTATGCAATTTGCTCGAACAAAGACGTGGTATCTATACATAAATGAATCCGGTATCATATTCTTTAAAAAATAATCTTTTATTACGAAGTACAAAACTTCAAATTATTTATAAAATTATGCTTGAATATACAATTCAGTAATATCGAATACTTATAGGTTTTGACGAAATCAATGTGATTATTGTCATGTTGTAATCGAAATTGATTAAAAATTCATTGTTTGAACGTCTAAAGTCATCAAGATTTAACTTTTGGCCCAAACCTTTCAAATTTCATTGAGGATGTTTTCATGATTCAATCTTGTTTACTTTGGCACATTTCGAACTTGCATTCGTTTTGGCGATAACGTTGCACAATTTCGTCATAACGTTTAATTGATAATCAATAAGAATAGGTCGATAATAACGAATTGGATCTTAGATAACAGCAAAGCTGTTCTAATGATCTTGATAAATTAAATTAATTTTTTACAGCCTAATTGATATAATTATACAGCATAAAACGTGCAGCCAATTATTGATTTAGGGAGCTTAGACAAAAAATGAGCCAATATGTTCAATGCTCATTAATCGCTAAACGTATCCATATTTAATAAAGGAAAGTTTAATAATTAATTGTTTTACATTTTACAGAAAAATATTAACATCAATATTAGAATGGTAAAGATTGCTTCAATTCATTAAATTAAATTAGATAAGTAGTTTTGTAAAATCTAATTTGTGAATTTACATTTGTAGACTAACAAACCTAATTTTTGCCTTGCATTTTGACTTAGCAAATAAAAAGTTCATTGACGTCAAAAAACGTCGATTTCTTTTTGTCATATTGATCAGAACAGCGACAGCTCAGTATTCAATAATTTATTTTAGTCCTAAAGATTGGTCACCTATAAGCTTATCTAATTCCTACAAAGTCAAGGACACTATAAGAACTATTGGATTTGCATTAGTAATAAATAAATTACTTATTAAAGGGCTATGAACGATTAATAAAGCTTCAGTTCTTAATAAATAATAACATTCTAATCAGGTGAATGCTAAGTCATTTAATGTTTTGGAGGACTTATGCATATCAAATTTAAAACTGAAATCGAGTATAAATGCAATACACTCTAGTTTGAGAAAACTATTAAAAGTAATATGTATAAGTAATGGAAATTTAAAGTATTTATTAGAATACTATAAGTTTTCTGTTAATAAATTTATGCACAGCGACCCAAGTTAATATAAAGAATCTTCTACCCAAATGAATAACGCGAATAACTAATTCCCAACCGGTAAAATACATGCTTGTCACAAAGCAAGTTTTTTTGTCTGTTTTTCAATGACTCGCTGAAGCAAATCCCATATATTATTTAAAAATATGACTAATAATAACATTGCCAGTTCACTCCTGTTCATTTTGCCTCAAACTAGTGTGCTTTCCTCGATAATTAACGATCCAAGGCAATGACACTTAGCATGCCTAGAAAACATATTGCACTAGCTAAAATGGTGTCCGTACATATTTTTGATGATGCACGGTCCTAAAAAATTAAAGAATTTCTTGTTTTTATATGGAATTTTTGTTTTAATATTTAAATAAATGTTTGTAAACATTTTTCATTAGTTATAGTCTACCAGCTTAAAACCAAACTTGTTATTATGCACGTTAACTTTTTATATGATTTTAGCTTCATTTTTCACCATTCATTTTTTCATTTTTCATCCATTCACATTCTGTTATTTATCTTGTGTGTCCTTAAATAAACTTATCATATCTGTTCGAATATAAATAGGCGATATAATTAATTAAACTTATAATTGCTTAAAATAGTGGCAAAAGACTGATTATCCGATTGAATTCGAGAACCATTTTATTTGTGAATTAAACAGTGTCACATTGCAATAAAAACATTCAACAATACATATATAAAATTTAACTTGTTACTAATCATGTTTGGGAGCCGAGAAAATATCGAAAAAATTAAAATTTCATTTAATCCAATGAATATGTTTAATTTGAGCTGAAATTTCGATTATTTTAATATCCATGATTTAAAACTCATGTGCTAAGCAATTTATGCTAAAAAGCAACACTGTGACGTGGGTGGAATTTCCTATACAATGCCTGCATTCCAAAGGAAAGCTATAATATATTATTCAAACAATATAGTGTCTTTTACGATAATAGTTATTACAGTTGAAGGTCCCGTTCATTGTTATTTCCAATGGATTTTAGAAATGTACGAGAAACCCAAAATATCACTTCATAAATTAAAACCTCTCTTTAAACTTAAAAATGTACTAACATGCACTTGTAAACAAGGATGTTTGAACATATTTTGTTTCGTATTTGTTATATACAGTAAATCAATAAATAATTAAGCTACCAAGAGCTACAACCATTGTATTGGTCAATGCATAAATCGAATTTTTCATCCAAGTTATTAAAAAAATATCACTTGACATATGTTAAATTTTTCAAAAAATATTCTTTAAAAATGATGTAATAAGTTCATTTTTCATTTTGCTTCCTTGCAAATATTTTTTTAAGCGCCTAATAAGTTTAGGAAAAACAAAAACATAAGGCAATTGGAATACAGGCTAAATACATGAGGGGTAAAACAAGTTCTGAAGACGGTTGGGAGGGAATGTAATATAGCATTTCTATACCTACAATTTATCATAAATATCATGTTAGTATTTCTAGTCCTTTCACTTTACAGAACCTTAAGAATAACCTTAAAAGTACTTAAAAATAAGTACTCAAGTTAAAAACAATAAAACATCTGTCAAGATTTTAATTTCATTGCAGAATCAGTGTGCGCATACCTTATGTATCCACGTTTTACTAAAAGTAATATGAAAATAATATTATAAGGTTAACAGGTCTGCACTCGTTAATTTAAAATTCGTTGGTATAAAATGCTATAGCTATAGAAGTATCACAAGTCATCTATCCTAAACCTTCCCACGATTTACTTATTAATTTAAGGGCAAAATTCATAAAACCCAATTGAAGCCATAATTTACTTCTACACTTTCTGTACTGAAAAATAAAATTGTAACTAATAGGGAAAAAATAGAGAAATTAGGTTGGAGAATTTTATAGAAATATTATACATCTTGTGGGAATAATATTACTTTGCCAACAAACAAAAAGGCACAATTTCTGACAAATTTACATTTTTAACACTTGTAGAGTGGATGACGATCACCGAAAAAAATCCAATGGTAATCTGTCAGTGGATTAATGTGCTAAGACTTATTAACTAGGCTTTTGATTTCGAACTGGAGATTTCTGAGCCCGGATATCCCGTCTAGTTTCCAATTGCGCTCCCAAATGCTTATCCACACGGGCACGATTCGCTTCCAATCCTTCGTTAAATTTGCGTATATCTTTCTTCTCCCCAATATCCTTCAGATCTTTTAATTGCAATGGTCCTAAACGTTTCAAGAACTTTATATATTAAGCAATAAAGAATACTATCAGCAACAACAGGTACAAGTATACCCATGCACATAATGAGTGCAGAAAAGCAATTATTAAGATATTTGCAATAAATTCTCAATTCACAATCAATTCAGACTTTTGTGATTAAATATTTAATATGCTCGATAAATATTATGGTTTTCTATTTTTGAATCTGGATGTTTAAAATGGGCTAAGTCCTACAATGCATTCATATGTGCGCTTAGTACAGTGTATATCAATACACAGTACATAGGCTATAGATCGTATTAAAACATATTAGCACGCATTAGGTAGTAATAATACAAGCTTATGGCGCTTCTTTGTAGAATTTCTGCACATTTATTTATACTATATTAATATTTGCACCAAATGTACCGCCTTCGGAATTTCCTTAATGCATTGTGTATTCACTAGTGCAAAGAGGAGGGTTTTGTAACATTGAAGACTGTGGAAAGGGCATACGGCTGCATCGCTATTATAATAACTAGCTGTTAAGCTAATCAATACAGGTATGTATCGCATAAAAATAGTTTAGTAGAAAATCGGTTCATGTAACCTATAGACAACTCCAACGCTTATCGACATTGAACTAGACCATGAAATCAATAGTAATCAATACATTAATATTGATTCATTTCACACTGTTTTCAAATATAAAATACACATTATCGTGCATTTTAAAAGGCAAAACCTGGAGTATCATTCCAAATATTTAATCTAAAATGATTAAATATTAAAAATTCAGAACTAAAGCCATGCAACTTCACATTTTAATACACCCATACCTTGCTTTACGGCCTAGATACGTTCTGGGAAAGTTGACATTATAGCGAAAAAGCCGTATAACGAATCAATTCTTTCTGCATTGTGATTTTTATTTTTCCCCTTCTTAAACAAAGTGAAACCCATAAGTTGTTGTATTGTTAGCCTAACCTTGTTTGTGCAAATTGGGGTAACTTATCACATTTTTTGGCCACTTTCTTTAATTGCAGCATTTTTTTTGGCCGTATATAACGAAGCATTGTGGGCCGTAAATCGAAACAGTGCCATAATTAAAAAAGGCCGTTATAGCGAGGTATAGGTGTACTGTAAAAAACGATGTAAAAACCACACAGCGTGCCAAGTTAATGTGCTGGAAATATATTTTGCAAATTTTAAATATTCCAAAACTCATTCTTTACATAATCAAGGACCCCTCGCAAAATTCAAGCACAATCTCCGATTTTCAGGGATGCTGGGCACCCTGATTTTGCATGATCACATAAAGAAATTTTGAAAAATCCTTAGAAATTTAATGTGGGACCTTAG
Organism: Julus scanicus; assembly: GCA_034698625.1. NCBI lineage: Eukaryota > Metazoa > Arthropoda > Diplopoda > Julida > Julidae > Julus > Julus scanicus. The sequence goes on along the minus strand of JAQGBW010000518.1, from coordinate 30,423 downwards.
AAGTCTTTGAAATTTTACTTGGAGGAATATACCACGAAATCTTCGAAATATAAAAATACTAATGTGTTAGTTTATGTAATGTTAAGTGAATATAATATTACAAAATAAAATAAACTATTTTGTTACCGTTGACTTGTTTGATTGTTGCTGGTTTCGTACCATTGGGTGGTGGCATAATTTTATTTTCAGAATTGGCCACCTTAGGTAGTTTGCTTGAGTCAATAGGACATGCCTGTATTGAAAGTAGAGACAAAAAGTGAATTTAAAATGGCTGGACTGCCAACATAAATATTTGTTCTCTATAAATATAGCCTTACATGATCTCCTTTACAGCCCGAGATCATAGATTTCAAATCGCCTTCTTCCATGTCGTAAATATCTGTACAATTTTAATAAATTAAGTTTAAGGTTGTGGAATTCTACTTTGTATAATACGTATGAAGAGAAAACCTCTCACCTTGGTCAAAACTTTTGCCATATTTTTTCTTGTAAACGTCATTGACGGACTTAATACGTTCCTTACGTAGTGTTTGAGAAGTGAAACGGACTTCCTCACAAACGTCCACCAAATCACGATGGATTGCTGTGTTCAACATCTTTATAAGTAAAATCACAAAATCAGTAAGTGTTCAAATCTCCAGATAGCAGTTTAAACTTTCTTGGATTTGACTTATTTGCCAATGTGTTCGTGAATCTAATAAACATACCGTTTTAAACCATTTCAGCTTAGACAAAGCCGATTTGTGCTCTTCAGAAAAGTTGTCCAAAACCATAAGATGGCTTTCATCCACCTTGCCAGGGTCACCATCTGAAGCCATCTATTTAGCAATGATTTTAAAAATCGGTTGAAATGGTTTGAAATAACACTTTTGAATTCTGCAATAACATTGAAAAATCTTTCAATAACTTACTGCTTCTAAAGCTTTCAATTCTTGTGGTGTGCAATGAGGCATCTCCCCAAATTCAGTCATGTTCTGCAAATTCTTACCAGACAGTTGTAAGCTGTTCTGGGCTTCTGCTGGCAAGGAGTATCGTACTTCAAGATTTCTTGACAATTGAAATATTACATTAATTAGATACCATTTCTTAGATTTAAAATAGAAATTAATAGAAAAAAAATCCAGAGCCTTACATGCAAGGTACTACTGGTAAATCTTGCCACTGCTTAACAGCAACAGCCAACTGTTTGCAAGCATATTCCAGCAATAGTTGAGCTTCCTTCCACTTTTTTCTTGCATTTTCAATGCGCATTTTCTTATCCTCCAATTTTTCCAATTGTTTTCCAAGTTTTTCTTCTTCTGCAGTTGCATAGCCCGTTCCAAATATGCAAACTGGGAAATATTTTAATCGTCTTTTATATTGACAGTAACAATGCAAAAGATGATCCAAAACACAATTCATCTAATTTACTTACCTAAAAGTTCATCTTGCCTCAAATAGCTATCTAGTAATTCGGCGGCTGAAGCATTTAGGGTACAAATTTCCGTTTCGAGTTGAGCTTGCTTCTTACGCTTATCTTCCAACTCTTTTGTGATTCTTTCCTAAAAAAGATTAAATTCCAGCAAATTAAAACTAGCGGATTTATTTCTATAACTTTTGAGATGTTAGAATATACAAATGGAAATTCTAATGGAACAAGTAATGGAGTTTCAAAGGGAAATGTTAACATTTATTTAACCATTTGGTCGTACAAATTCATTTTATTGTGAAGAATATAATTAAAAAATACCTTTTGCTGATCCAAGCTATTAGATTCAGTCTGCGGTTCAACTTTTTTAAGTTTATCTTTATCTTTATCCTTATCCTTATCCTTATCTTTATCTTTAGGATCTGTCTTGTCAATGGAATCAATTTCTTTTATCAAATCTTTAGCCTCTGGCTTTCCTGCCAAACTTTTGGTTTTATCTTTATCTTTAGGATCTGTCTTGTCAATGGAATCAATTTCTTTTATCAAATCTTTAGCCTCTGGCTTTCCTGCCAAACTTTTGGTTTTACTAAAATAAAATAAATCGACATTATAAAATATCTGAATATCAACATTTTAAAAGATTGGTAAAAAAAAGACAATTTAAATTAATTAATTAAAAAAAAATTAATTTACATATCTCCATCAAGTTTCGCTTTTTGTTCCTCCAGTTTAGTTATCTCGGCAATGATGATTTGCAAGGCGTCAACGTGACAATGTAACTGCTGTAGGATTTTCTTTTTCTCCATCATATGAATTTCTTTTTCCAACCGAATGTATTCCTCCAAGTTTTCTTCGCTGACCATGATCTGCAATTAAGATGGAAAAAAAACCAAAAAAACACTAGAATCATTTTTCTTAAAATCGTGTAAATTGGTAAATCTATTAGATAATTGCCTGATTGCAGCCTGTTTTAGGTTGTTCATGTTGGTCCGTTGTGGCATTGTTATTGCTGTTAACAATATCAGCCAGCACAGGAGGCTTTCCTTGCATTTGCATTGGTGGTGCCATTACTTTTTTCTCATGAAGGGCAGCTTCAAGTTCTGGATTTTGTTTCGGATATGGATAATTTGGATTCTAAAAATCAATAGAATAAATTCCTATGTTTATGCATTAATTTGAAACAAATTTGCATAACTACTGTAGGTTTAAATACCTTTGATGGAATATCGACACTATTTATTACGTCGTTAGCCCTACTGCTACCACATCCCATCACGCTATGCTAGGGAAAATTTGATTTCCTCCTTTACTGAAATATATAAATAACAAGATAATTTATTTTATTCCATAGGCATATCATTTTCAAAAATCGTTTGTTATTATAATTATTGTATGATTTTTTAAAAATTCTTTGCTCTTTGGCTTCAAAAGTCCCATCAAAATTTTCCTTTACAGTTTTCCAACACCGTCATATTTATATTCCTCCCCAAAAACGATATGCAGAAAATCTAGAAAATCTCGCTTGAAAGTTAGTTACTATGGAAATCATAACACAACGTGTCTAATTTAAACCTTTAAAATGTCTCGTAATTTCTGAAAGAAGGCCTAGAGCATTATCAGAAATCGACATTGTCGTAGGCAACAGTTTGTTGAATCAACTAACCTACGTCACAAGCTCTATGCGGATATTCTAAAGCCTATGTTTGAAGTTTGACAATAAAAAGTATCGGAAAATATGTTTGGTATTGGGAAAATTAGTAGAAACTGCAGACCCCAGCTCCTCGTTTTAATTCTAAAATAAAATGTTTAATGTTATACAGTTCAAGTTTAATAACATCTTTTCTCTACCTAATATTTGTAACGCAATGATGTAATATACAAGTTTAAAAGGACTACAAATATAATAACTAAAGAACATGTCTGCCATAAGCTCATTCGAACAACCTTAACTTTAAACTAAATCGTCCTGTATTGCATGATGGAAAATCAATTAATTCTAGTACTATATCGATCTATCCAGAAATAGCAACTGAGCAAAATGTGTTTATGTGTTGGCATCCGTGTAGGTGGTTACACAACTCAATCCCTGATTATTGGTCCTAATAAAACAATTTAAGCTGATTAACCGCACTATTAGAAAATCGCCATTACATAATGAAAAAAGTACAACATTCGAGAATGTTTGAACATTCTGACGGGTATATTTTTAGCATTTTTGGTTAATGTTGCGTAATGTGCCAATAGGTACTGTATAACATGTATTAATTGTTTGATTACTTAATGTAAAACAGCTGCTTATTAGGATTTAAATTTATATGACGTCATATGATCTGTTTGGTAGAACTGTTGTCATAGAAACATTCATCCACTGTTACTCACGAATAATATTTTTAATTTTATAATCGTTTTTATGAATCTTTCAGAGTGTTTAAGACCAGCGTTTTGTGGCGATTGATCCTTTCCGTCTTCATCTTTTATGCTCATCGAGTGTTGCGAATTGTTGTAGTTTGATTGATGTTTTAATGATCGCAATAAATAATAATAATAATAATATACAAATTTTAAAATTAAAATGCCTTACAACTATTTATGAATGAAACCGTTTCAAATTAATCACAATGGTCAACAACAGAGTTTTGACTAACCAATTATTCTTAGAATAGTTGACAAGCGTGACAATAAATCTCCCATTAAATCAGACCAGTAGTGTGCCTAGTTGCGACAGGTGCGCATTACAGATCGTTTATAAATGACATGTTTGGGTGGACTTCTAATGACTTTTTACTGTACTATAGCAGAATATATTATTCAGACTATCTTAGAACATAGAGCTCAATGACTCAATAGAGCTAGCAGGCGATATTGAACATCTCTTAGTAAAAACCTTAATGGATGAGGTTAATAACGGATTATGAAATTTAATATTAATAATTTTTCATCGTCTATATTGTCTCGATTAACTTGCTGTTATTTATTATGTGCTATTTATGTAGAAATGAAAATTAATCGTCAAACAACGTGATATGTGTGAAAATTGCATTCCAAAATCGTTGATCATAATTAACTAAATTATCAGTTTAATAACAATTACAAACTAAACTAAAATATGAGTAAAGCAAAATAAATAAAACATAAAAACGCAATTGAAGCAGATTAAAAGAACATAAGAAGCACCTTGCAGTTTCTTACCTTGTAGAAGTAACTAGGAGTTCCCCAGCTTCTAACAAGGAACCCAGAAAGTCAAGGTTCCTTTTATGCACCAAGTTCTAAAACGTCGATTGTAGTTAAGCGGTAAACTTCCAATTTGGCACTCGTTATACGGTTAGTAGTGCGTGAAAACGTCGCCAATTTAGTTTGCCATTGATCTGTTTGTAGGCAATAGTCTTGTCAATACTCGTTCGACCGCCTCCTTGGCAACCTAATGTCAACACATGATCAAAACCAAATGGCAGTTTTATGAGTACAAGTTTTATAGCTCGATTTTCCCCAGTTTTCATAAGAAAATTGCGTACAACTACTTCGATACAGTCCTACCAAAATTTCCAACACTTGTCTTTAAGAATAATAATGTCTTCAGGTTTCATCTACAACTCAATCGATGGGTTGTCCGTCACTAAATTTATTCTCGAACTAGCAAATGACTTCGCAGAAAAAAAAAATGATAGACGTAATGAAAATGAACAAAGAGAAACGTCTAGTTTGTGATAAATTTTCTGTAGTTTAATTGATTACAACATTTTCATATCATTTTGAACCTATGAATTGCGCTTACAAGTACTGTATACTTCAGATGAGTAATAAAATACATTATATGTACATGTACTATTATCAACGTTACATTTTTTTAGAATTTACGATGCAATTAACAAACGTTAAAATATTTGGATTTTAATAAAACACGTATTATATATTAACGAGCTTATTTAACAAATTAATTGGTCATTAATTTTCGCCAATTGCCGTTAACATAAACCCAAAGTGACCTTTGGTTAAAACAACTAGGCGATTAAGCCCTTAATACGTTAAGTGACGTCATTTTAAATTACAACCAACATTCCTGGGGTTGACCACGTCCTGCAAAAAATTAACCGGACATAAAACTCAAATTTCTTTTTTATGGAATCAATAATGCTTAAAGGGTTTAAGTCGATTTAACAGATGATTAAATATTAGTGATTATTATAAATGTTTTTATAGATTACAATTTTAGTTCAACTTATTTTAACAATTAGCATAATTTCTTACCTAAATGAATCCCCTTATATATGGTTGTTGGTGCAAGTTTCGTTGTACGATTCGTCAAATCAGGCAAAGAAAACAGATAAACATTTCCCAAAATAACAGTTACTGAAGCATGGTTAATGGCGTATGGAGACTTAACCCGTGTTACCAAAGTGAACTTAAAAAGGTCGGTCCACTTATAAAGATTTAGTTCATCATTTTCCGTCAATGCCATTAGATAAACTTTTCCTGCGATTACAAAGAATTAAAATATAGCAATTAGTAGACTAAACTATACATCACTTAAACTATCAGATTACAAAAATTATGTTCGGCTGCACCAAACTCAAAATTAATCTCCGATAAAAGTAACTTAAATTAATCATTAATAAAGTTGCATTGTAAGCTGTAACTAATGACTATAACAATATCGTTAATGGAATTCTTAATGGATCGTTATCTGTAATAAATTATGTGGAGTTTGTTGCAACCATCCATGGCATGAAGTTGTAAAAAAACTTACCATAATATTCAATACTCTCCAAAGTCTTTGTGCGCTGAGAAATTTCTTGAATTTCTGTACATGATGTGTTTTGGATGCTATAAACGTTAATAGATTCACCCCCAAGGGCAAAGTAAATTCCATCTCCAATATTGAAAGCAGCTATACCAGTTGTATTTTTCGGTACTTGAAAATTAAACTCGTGAATCAACTGTGATGAAACAAAGAATTTTGTAAGCAATCATGGTTCAAGGTTTCAGTTTTATGAGTTTCATCAGTTTTGATTTAGAAAATAGATAACAAAAAATAAATGAATACTCCCCCAATTAGTCAGTTCAAACACGTTACTGCTTACCAACAAGATATTCCATCATCTTCATCATCATCATCATATATCAATATTATTAAACAGTAAAACATTACCTTGGAATTAGATGTCTTTTTCCAAATATAGCTAACCAACTCCACATCATTTTCAGCTTTAACCAGGGTGAAAATATAAGGATCTTCAAAATATTTCACGGTGGTTGCATCCAACGAAGTGAATTCTTGAAAATCGACAACCTTTAAAGAACAAGAATATTTAACAGTTTGCCATAAAACAAGTAGTTGTATATAGTATCTAATTTTACAACCAACCTTTGGTTTCACGTTTTTCTCCAGGGCATAAATTTGAACACCATAATCCAGACTACTTATGAGGACGTGCAGTAGAGAATTTTCCCTTGGAAATATGGTAACGTCTGTAACCTACAAGTCAGTAATGCAGAAACGTGATTTTGAGACATTGTTGTAGTTTGCTTCTGGATTTTGAGTTTTTTATGGATAAAAGAATTTTAAATTACTAGACTATTACCTTCGAAACTGGAACTAGAAAATAAGCTCTGGATTTCTGTAAGATGTCGACAAATACAAATACGCCATCGAATAACTTGGGACACGACGACGGATTTAAGTCTGGGTCCATCTTGGCCTCCATTACAAAAGCTTGACTGGTGATGTTATTGCTTTCAAATGTGTAAATATTTCGCACGTATCCTTTTGGCAACTTGAAAATTCCTCTACTCGGGTGACACTTGAATATTTCAGCATCGCATCTTCATCAAACAAATATTTTTCTCCAATTATTATTAGCATTACAACAGAGTTATTATCACAAAATAATGTCAAGCTTAAGCCAGAGTATCAGCTTGCCAATGTCAAGTGTGCACCCTAACACATAAGATAATAATTAAAAATGTTAATGATTTTTTAGTAACTTGATATACATTTTCCAAAAAAATTAATCGAACATTTTTCCCTATTAAATGCTTTTTTCCCCCGCAAAATTCGTTATCAAACATGTAACATGCTTCTAACATGGCATATATGGATAAAAAGTTGGATAAGATAAGAAATTCTATGTGTCCATACCTTATAACTTTTATATTATGACACGTAGTTTGAGAAATACCAGAAACCGCCAATAAAAGGTAGACCGAACCATTATGAATCACGTGACCCACACTATGCGAAGACAATAGCTCGATTGCAATTTCAAAATTATTGATAATCCCAGAGAGAGCTATAAACAAGAAAAAGTCGCATTTGGACATTCGGAATAAAAATTTAAAAACAATCTTAATATAGATTTGAATATTTGAATAAGATGTACAGTACCTTGGGACGTTTCCAAAAGACTTCTTAAGCAAGGAGTGGTGCCATTTTCAGAATAAACTTTCTTCTTTGAGACACGTCCTTGGACAGGTAGCGAATTAAAGGTGTATTTACTTCCCACACTACCCTCAATAATGACAGGTCGATCAAACACAATGTCTTCCCACACATCTTCCTGTAATCAAATCGGTACAAGTTATTCAAATCAAAATTATCTAGAACGTTGCCTGACATGTCTTACCTGAAATTCTTTGATGAAGTCAGGCATCATTTCTTGGGATTTTAATTCGTTGAAATGCTTGCATCTCACCGGTTCTAGACAATGAATATTTTGTATTAGAAGCTTGTTAATTAAAAATTGCATTTTCTTATAAAAACTGCATTACCGTTAACCTCCACGACGTCGTGGAATTTCACATCACCATATAATGTCTGTTCAGTAGATAGTGTGACTCTATAATGGATTAATTCTCTTAAGTTAATAAAATTTACATTTCCAGTGACGGCTAAGCTGTTCACTTCAAGATCGTCTTCGAACTGTAGTGGTGGTAAAGTTTGATCCTTCTTCAATAAAAACACATCCTTGGGAAAGTTTAGATCATTCACTTTGCCTACATTATAAAATGGAGAATTTAAACGATAAAGTCCGAATAGATCTAGAAAAAAGTCCAACTGCGGAAAAAAACTATTAAGAAATGTTTAACAGTGATGATGTTTCCAAACAGATTACAGAAAAACATGACGGGATAAACTAGCAACAAACTGGTAATATTTGTTTCAAACTTATACTAATTTATTACAAGTTTTTGAACAATCGTTTGTTCAGTTAAAAAGATTCGCCAATGCAAACTGCTAATAAAGTTCTCGTTTAAAAATTAAGTTTGTGATCAGTTTTCAATCAGTAAATTATCAGAAAAATACAAGTTTTTTAGGCAATTTAACTGTCAATCGTGTTTGTTAAAAAAATAACATTTTGTGGCAAATTGTGGACGAAGATGACAAGTTTGTGACATATTCGTCTAAAAGTGATCAGTTTATCAAAATTATTAGGAATTATCAGTTTGTGACCAACACATTAATTTTTTCCGTCAATAAAACTAAGAAAAAGCAATGGTATCAAACCTTTGACATCCACTTTATCCAGAAATATGACATCTCCGTTTAATGTTCCACCCTTTAAAAATGCTTCCCTGTCTTCCTTGCTAATTTCAGTGTAATTCATCATAGGGCTAATGAATTTCTCGGTGAAAACATTCCCTTTTACCAGCACTGGTTCTTTCAGTATGACATGACTGGAATGGACCCAAGTTTTCCTTCCAGTGATAATTTGTCTTAAATCCGTTGTTACTGCTTTGTGTCTTATTACGTTTAAGTCAATACCATTGATGATCGTTTGCCTGAGATGTAGATCAACAATAGATATATCATTTTCAAAAATCACATGACTAGCACTGATGATTTGGTTTCTGGTTTTGCTGAGTACTAGCGCGGGTAGGTCCTCTACTTTTATATCGTTCAAAGTTCCTTTTAAATCGATGCTTTTAGCTCGGAATTCTCGGAAATGTAGCATATTCTGAAAATGAGTAAAAAATTCAAAATTTAATCAAACATTAATACAACATATAAATCTTATAAAAATTAGATCTACATACTTCACTACTGACGGGAAGTGAAAGTTTATCATTTACTCTCAGACCTTCAAAAATCACTGGTTTCTTAAAATGTACACTACCATTCAGAGTTGTATTTTGGTTTAACAAAATGTAATCTGAAGTTTTCACGCCATTTAATTCTCCCAAAACCAGAATATCACCTAAAAATTTAAAGAGGAAAACTATTAATTCCATTGACATTTGTGCATAAATGCCACTACGGAAATACCAACCCGTAATAACATTTCCCGAAAAAAATGAAGGTCCTTGAAAAACTTGATAAGCTGAATTCAATAGGACCTTTTTAAGAAATTCAGTAAAATTGACACCATTTATCAATTGAAGATTCACATCGCCATCTATTCTTAACCCATTTCTAAAAAAAAAAAAATCAAAAAATTTAGCATTTTACAGAAATTTATAAAATGTATTTAAAGCAAGAAATTCTTAGAAATTCTCCTACGGAAACTTGATTCCTCCAGGAATGCTGTTAGTCCTATCAGACCTGATCATATTTTCAACGTGGCTAGCAAAATTTCGATCATTGATGGTTTCTGCATAAATTGGCCCATTACATGAAACAGGATGCAGAAATTTCACATCCCCTGCAAATGTAAAGTTTGTTATTTTGGTATAAAATTGAAATAAAATCATAGTTAAAGTTATTAAATAAAGAACTACCATGAATCACTTGATGAGTTGAAAGCCTAATTACATTCTTGAAGAAATGTGTAACGTTCACTCCATTCAATCGTGTTGCAAGATACAAGTTTCCTTTTACTGAAATTTAAAACAATTATTTACCAGTGTTAAATTATGTACAAATGTGTTTTATCAGTTAATTATTAATGAAACATCTCATATGTCATACCAATTAAGTTTTCAAATTGTTTTCCACTCGTTATTGAAAAGCTTTTGTCAGTTGTATACATACGAGACAAAAACGAATCTAAAAACACGCCATTTAGGAATTTACAGGTCAGTTGAGATATTTCTGCATCTGCATCTACAGTCAAAACGTCCAAATCGTAGTCCACTACATAGATGAAAATAAACTTTTTGTTAACAAGGCTAGTTCTTAACATGTCGGAAATTATTGTTGGAACTATAAAAATGATAAACAACAAAGACATTCCATGCTGTTGTAGTTTAAACATATGCAAGAAGAAATCTTAAAAATCGCATTTATAGCGTAATAAATATGGACCATGCTGCTTAGATTGTACTTCTTACGTTGATTGGGTCAACGAGATTAACTACAGGGTGGCAATTTAAAATTTACAGAATTTAGCAAGGGTGTACTTCAAACTTAGCAATCAGAACTTTCCGAACTAATAACTTTTCAGTCTTGACAAAGTTAAATCCGGAATCTCAATTTCTGGCATTCCCAACACATCAATCCTACTTTAAAGATAAAGTTACTATATTTCTGAGATAGTGACGCCTTACCCGAGTTTAGCAGGTGATTTGCAATACCCATGCTCCTATTCTTACTGTCCATGACCCGAATTCCATTCTCCGAAACTACATCCTGAAACTTCTTGTGACTCTTTATTATTTGATCTCCTGTCTTCATTACGCATTTTTTGGGCAATTCCGAAACCCTCAGTCCGTTTAACAAGGCGTTGTTCAACATTCGTACAGATCCATTTACAAGAACATCAGAGTTGAAAATGATGGGAGTTGATATGATCTGATCAGTCTTAGTAGTGATGTAGAGATCCTCCAGCTTCTCACCAGTCACTTGTTCGGCCCACACATTCTTAAATAGTATTTTAGGGCTCTTTAATGCTCCATAGAACGTCTGAGGAACAGATTTCCTAGCCATTTGATTTAGGAAATTGCCCAGATTTTTTCCATTGACTTCAACAGCGTCCAAGCTGCTCACTGTCACATCTCCAAAATGCTGCCAGGTGTTGCTGGCTTTGACTTTCGATAAATCTTCCACATATACATCGTCTTTAAATTCTTTTTTACCTATTTCAAAGATGAACACAATTTCTAAATTTATTTTTAATTATAGGCTTTCCAATTTCTTCTATTTTTAAGTTTATCAGCGCCACTATGACATATTTTATAAGCGCTGAAGAAAAAGATCATATCAGAACATTTTGTTTTAAGTCAAAATCGTATAAAATAAACTAAAATCTGACAAATGATTTTATAAAATGTAAATGGCAATGTTTTGCCAATGAATAGTTTTGAAATTGTTTCTCAATACCAATCTAATGAATAAACTTGATGGCTATGATTAAACCAGCCACAGCAATCTTCATGAATCTTACCATGAATCACGTGATCTCCACATCGAGTAATTAAATCTCGTGAAATATCCATATCGTTTACAGTTTCCTCAACGTCGAGATCTCCCTTAACGTGAACGTTGCCTTTGATAACGATGTCATAAGGAATAATTTGGTCAGAATGTTTGGTCATCACATCGCTAGACATGTTTATGTTATTTAACTTCCCAGCAAATGATGCCTCGTCGATATATACATTAGTCACAAATTCTTGTCGTCCTGAGTAATATTTTAAAAATTAATCATAAAACCACAGAAAAGAATTTTAGATTCATAAAGTTACTTGCCCATGATTTCCTGTCTCGTATTAGTGGTAACCACGTTTGTCGACAACTCAGTAATATTTACATTGTTGATGTTTTCGCAGTCCAGATCTTCATGAATGGTTACGTCATTCAAGAACGTAATATTACCAGTTATTGTTTGATTGCTGGTTAAGGTCATCCTGGCAACGTTGAACTTTACCAAATTAACCTGAAATATAAATTTAATAAACAGCCAGTATTAAAAAACCAAACATTTCCATTGCAAAAATTGATGCTTTTCCAACAAAAAGTTAAGCATGTTGTTTGAACTTGTCGAAATCTAGATTAAAATTCACGATTTATTTACCCCATTGATTTCCCCACCATTTAAAATGATATTTTGCCGTGCGACTAATTTCTTAATAGTCTTTTTTCCGTGGATGGTCTGTGATGTACTTTTCAAAACCAAATCACTTAAACTTATATTGTTCACTTTATTAATTTGTGCAGTATCAACGGTAAGTGATTGGAATTGCAAAGGTTGTGTGAATACATTCTTCGCCCCTCGAATCGCCATATTGTCTAAAATTGAGACAAATTTGTGAGACAGCTTCAGAAAAAATTTGGTTTAAAAATTCTGGAAAAGCTGTACAAAAAAAATTATGAAATTAATACAGGCCTGCAATACGTTGACCGTTTAGTGTGGATTCAACTTCTAAAAAGTCAACGTCTAATCCACCTTGAAATGAGACAGAAGCGTTGAAAATCTGATTTCTCGTTTTGGAAACCACAGCACGATGCAAGTCAGTCAAGTAAACTCCATTAATCACATCGCTGTTAACTAGCATATTTTGTGTGGTTACTGACCCGAGAACTGTTAGCCGATTCACAGTTATGGAATCTGTTCAAATTAATTAAACATTCAATTTGTTTCATTGCGATTTCGAAGGTAACATTAGCGATGTCTTAGCTGAAAATCAATTTGGATAAAATTTATGTAAATGTTAAAATATGCATGCTTTTCGGTTAGGTCATTAGCATTAGCTGCTCATTACGCAGTCATCAATTCTATCCAAACAGGTTGAAATCAATTTCGTGACCACAACTGATTTGGCAGCATTAGGAAAATCATATAAGCTTACCGTAATTAACTTTGTTTTCGTTTTGCATGCGTTCCTGCAAAATTGCATCAGCTTTACCAACTCGAAATTCTAATTCTGAAATTTTTTCGTGAATATCACGACAATGTTTCGAATCTGATTTCTCGTGGGCGTGACTCTAAAAAGTAAAAAAATGTCACTTATTATCACGATCTATAGGTATTACAAAACGAGTAAATTTGCATGCAACTAAATTCATAATTACATTACATAACTATACAGGTGATGTAAAAGTTCCAATAATCCACAAACTTACTTTTGGAGTGTCTATCGTACTTTGATTTAACTTGAGTTGTTGGATTTGGATAAAAGCATTTTCAAGACGTTGAAGTCTAATTTCCTCTTCAGCCACTAGCTCACCTACTTCTTTGAGACAATTCAGTTCCTCTTCATCCTCAACATCATCACTAGAGAACATTTTAGGTGGACTAACATTCATTTTGAATCTAAATAAGATGTAAAAAATGTATATTTTTCAGATCAAGCTTGAATAGACATTTCACTAAACTTACGTTAACAGCAGCGGCATTAAAATAAAGGATTTTACCTGAAAGTGAGGAATTTGTCGTTTTCTACAGAAGTCAACAAATTCATGCCAACATGTTGAAATCCTGTTATGCTAATTTCAGATGTATTTCTACTGGACCGATCGATAAGCAGCCTAGCTTTATTTGGCCAATAGTATCCTTCGTCTAGTTGATAAACTTGCAGTATGTGATGGTTATTCTTTAGAATCGATAGAAATCTCAATAAATCAACAGTTCTACAGAAATATTTTAAAAAATTCTAAAAAAAAATTAAGTCTAATTTTACCGTTATCGAATGCATCACTAATGCAGTATCGTCATTGTTTAATTTCAAGGCAATCCAAGATCGAATATAAGGAGCTGGCATTGACTGCCATAGAAGAAACTGGCTGCCAGTCCACCAATATAAATGAGATTCTGAAAAACATAATTTTTAAAAATACATTTAACTGGCAAAGTTTCTTTGGTTACCAATTAAGTTATACAAATATTGAACAATTTTTACCATTTTTCGCAGAGTGCAAGCATGAAACGGCCAAAAATTGCAAATTACCAACAGTGAACTCTTCAACATCTCTCACGTGACAATCATTCAGAACTTGATACAATTTAAGCTCTGTTGTCTTCTTATTTCTATAACAAAAAATTCCAATGTGGAGTTAGTAAAAGTTTTGCAATACTAATACGTGTTAACGTGCTCTCACCTCCCGAATTGCCATATTGTGACTGGTGAAGTAACAGCAGATTTGTAATTTGTAGAAACAAGGTAAGACTCATGACCATACGAGAATGTTCGCATAGATTGACCAACAAAACACTTAAAATCTACCTGGTATACAAATTCTGTGTGCAGCCATTTGTACAATTTGCTAAAATTTAATTACAAATAATTATTTTCCTATATAACCGTAGAAATTGACATTGTGTAACAAAAAATAACTGTCATGTTTCATACCAGTACTGATTGGATTTCTCATCTAAGGATATTACGAATAAATAAGCGTCTTTATGGTGTATTAAAGTAAACATTTGTTGCAAATTTCTAGTTTCAATTTCTTGGACTAATTTCAAGTTATCATCGGTAATCTAAACAGGAGAAAAAATATGAATTCCATTTTGAGACAGTTGCATTGTTGTGTTTGTACATTGTGTGTTCAGCTTCTTTATGATGACAGATTTTTATGAACGAAATTTTGGTTAAATGTTGGGAAATGTATGAAAACTGACTCACCAAATAAACGTTGACTTGCTTGAGAACTTTCGTGTCATTGTTGCATGGTCCCACCAAAAGCAAGGGAAATTCATCAGCGTTAAACGCAGTGAAACAAGGGCCGGTTGCAGGAGAAGTGTACTTGTTAAGAAATTTACACTGACCATTGCCTAAACATGTAAATATACAAGTTTCAACATCATCAAAACTTATTTTCAAAGTTATCTAATTGTATATTTGTATTTATTTTCAGAACAAAAATACTTAATTATTTGTAATTAATCCATCCCGTTTAGCTTTTCCCTTCATGTAATGGGGAAAGGACCCCATCGAGCTCTTAACAGGACCACCCTTACCACGCTACACTACGGTGTACATTTCATGTTTTTCCTCAAAAACCCGATGTCCAATAAAATGGACACTTTATATCGCTTAAGCTAATAACAATTTGCTCAAAAAAAAATTTTTTTCCTTGATTTATATGCAATGAACTCTAAAAATCCAAAAATTTATGCAGATCCAACAACTGGAACATACAATGGGTTATAAGGGGTTAATAGAATTGTGATGGAATAGATCAGAGTTTGGTAAAATTTCAGCAAATAAATGTTCATGTCCGCATGCAGAAAAAAAAAGCTGCAAGTATGCATAAATCTTGTCCAAATCGGTTTTCAGCTATGATAAAATCCATTGTATGACCACAACTTGTAGATCATTAAAAAATTAGTAATTTTCCAATATTGATTGTTTTTTTTTTTAATTACAGGAATTCCCAATTTGAAATCGGCTAAAATTGTAGTTTTCAAAGCTCATGTTAGTTTTGAAGCAACTGAAGGATTAGTCTTGAGAAATCTATTCTTAATTAAAGTTACCTTCTAATTCATACACTGAAAGTTCAGCAGATTTCAAGGATCCAACGATATAAAACGATCTGAGCGATTTTCGAAAAACGATATAAGATGAAGGTGATGGTGGTGCTGGACATTCGTGCCAAGTTGTTATATTGGTGATCTCAATCTTCAAAGCAGTTGGTTTATGCAAGAGATCTTTGGCAAAATAGATAATATATATTCAATAATTTTATTCCATACAAGACGATGACAGAATATCAGGTAGAAAGTGTTTGACGAGGCAGAAATTCCCAAATACAAAACGACAGATTTATAAGTCTGCAATGCTGAAATTTACAAGGTCTTGTCATTTACCCTTTGGATATACAGTTTATGACGTCATTATATGTTGGAGTCGGCAGATATGATTAACGACGTTAGCGACGAATGGGGTCATTTGCATTTCTTGTCTGCCTTTCAAAACCTTCGTCCCTGTTATTTCAAGGTGAAATTCTATGCATAATTCAAGTAATATAATTATCTAGCATCAATCCTTTACCTGTTTGGGATAACTCAAGTTCAGGATTCCAGGGATCACATAGGCCTTCTCCACAAGTTATTTTCCTATACAGGTTGAAAACTCTACTTCTAAAACGGACCATTAAACCATCCAGATGATGATTAACCATTTTAGCAAACGATTTGGAATCTTTTAGTGAAGCCTCATCTTCTTTCAGTATTTTCTAGAAAATGATAAGTTTTCTCTAGCCTGGTCAGAAAACAAATTTCGCGGTTCTTAAAAAAGATTTTATGTCGAAATTTGTGCTTACGTCCATTATAACAAATTCGACATTTGTGCCCTCAACTAAAACCTCGGGTTCCTTGAGCCTTTCAATATCGACATTGTGAAATTTAAAATCCTTCGAGGCATCGGTCCATTGGCATTGAAAAGTCAGTATTAAAAATAGGATGGGGAAGTTCATTTGAAGAATTTTGAAAATGCGTCCTAAATTAAAGTTTTATACATTGGTATTTAAATACAGCTGAATAAATTTTAGTTTTAAAGTAATTTAGTATTAAGCGAAAGTATGCAAAAGCACAAGACTTACCAAGGCAATTCAGAAGTACAATAAATAGAGTATGGAATATGCACCTAGAATGTCCCCCACTGAAATGTTGTACATGGGTCTTGAAACTGCGATCTCAAATGACAATGTTAATTAAGTTCATTGGGACTTAACGACCTCAGCGCCACCAGGTTACATAATTCGTAATCACGTGATCATATTTGTAATACAAGTTTGAAATAGACCTTAATTAACATAGGAATTTTTTTGTGGAAGCGGACTTATGTCATTCCACTAAAACAAATAACATTTTCACGCCTTTTTACTGAAATGATTTTATTTTATCTTGCTGAATTCTTTATGCATAATTACAAACGTGTCACATACACTGTATACTATTTTATGTTGCGTGGAATTTGGCTTTATTTATAATTAATCATAAGATAACAATAACTTAACTTCATATTATTTAGACAAAAAATCCGTTTTCCTTGTTACCAGTTATTATAAAATCTTTTAGGTCCTGCTAAGGGCTCATCACGGCTGTAGTCCTCTGAGAAACGTCTGAAATATCAGAAAAAGTCATGTGATAACAAACTTTGCCATATTTATTGTATGGGGAATAGACAAAATAATGTGAACATTTGCTACAATTCATCAGTTCTTAATATGGTTTTGGAACCTGAAACAGTCTATAATTGTAAAGTTTTCACATTATTTTGTTGGCTTTTTTTTATATCACATGCACGCTAAGTAGTAACATTTGTACCTCCTGCATGGTTTACCATCACACAATGATTCTTCGGTTTCCTCTAAAAGGTCTTGGACATTGTTTATTTCGCCACTTCTTTTTTGATCATGAGCTCCGGGATAAATTTTTCCTAAAGTAATTAAATATGAAAAGCATGAAAACTTGATCACATGCACAATAGTTTAGTAATCAAAAAACATTAAATTAAAAAAATTTTAAATCCTGCTAAACAATGATCTTACCTTCAAAACATTCACTAGGTGGCGTACGCATAAAGAAACAGGCAGCTGATCTGGTATCAGATTGCATAAGTTTGTAAAGGGTTGGCCAAAGGCTTGTCAGAGATCTTGTCTGTGTTCCTTCGCCTATTAATTGTTGAAATACGACAGATTAAACAAATATACTAATTGAGGCGTAGTACCAATACCATATTAACAGATTTCAAAATCATCGAATCCCTAATTTCTGGTTGTGCCGGCCAGTAAACTTTTAATTTCTGTTTGTGCCAGTAAACTTTTAAAGATCATCTTGAAGATCGCCTTTGAAATCATAATTTGCATGTTTACTTCAATATTATGCTTGAGTTGAAGAAGGCTTAAATTAAAACTTAGTAACTTAACATTATTTAAGGTGCTAAACATAGCGTCCAATCAAGATAACAATTTAAAAGTCGAAACTTGTTTTAGATCCCATTTTCGGTAATTAAATTCCAATTTGAAATGGCACTGATATCAAAAAGCAATGTTTACAAGATAGATAAACTTATAGTCAGTTACTAGTGTATTAACCAGATAAGATACAAGCTACTAAGAACAATTTCTCAAGTAGAATTATTAGTTCCTCTCGCAAGTTTAGTTTTCGTTAATCTTAAAAATAAAGTATAAATGAACAGTTTGATTAATTTCCATATTTTTGTGAAATTTCGCAAACTTTATGACATATTTATGAATCATATCAATATAACATAAGCCAGGAAAAATGTATATTTCGCAAATATTTTAAAAATTTGTTAGATATACTATTCTGCACAAAACTAAAAAAACCAAAAAAACAAATACAAATAAACTTAAATTATTCCAAAGTTATTTTCCTATTTTGCATATACTGTTTTAAGTAAGAACTAAATTTTGTCTTACTAACACATTGCATCATATTAAAGTTAGGGACTATTATCCTAATTTTAAATATGGTTGCAATCATGCAAAACTTAGTTGCAATACAGAGCAAACTTGATTCAGGGATTCTAAGAAGACCCGGAAAATATTGTTTGTTAATTCAGCGCATTTTACCCATCAGTGCATCTTGTATGGCAAAATGCTAAATATTCAGTAGAAATAAAAATATGGAAAACATAATTAGTAATCATGATAAAAACAATTCCTTACCTTTAATCGTTGGGAAGATTACTGCGCACAACAAGGAAAGTATTAAAAATGGTGCAACTGCTTTTACTTTTTCCATTTTTAATTAAACAGCGATGTTTGACAGCAATTAACGAGTAGTTTTGGTCTTCCTCAAGTTCTTCCACTTAAAAGACAACTTGAAATTCAGATACAGTTTATAAGTGAAAATAGTTTGGAATACAGAATTTTCCTCTTTTCGACAAAGGGCTGAATGTTTCCTTGCCAAAGGATAGCAATGGTAGCAGTGTTTCCAAAAGTCCAAAGAGTTTAGGTTTTATTATAGGCCGATTCTTATGTCGCAGCCAATTGTGAGCTTGTGTGTGGGGAGAGCTGTTGACGAATGAAAAAATACCATTTTGAAGGGCTATGGAAATCGTGGCAGATGGTTTGTGTTTTATGAACTCTTCCGCGATCATTATTCCCTGTGGTTTTATTCAAAAAATTGTTATTCCATGCAAAATAATTCGATTTATTCTTGCTATATTTCCGTTTATGAAAAACCTGGGCAAATTTCAAAACGTGCACAAAAATCTTCAAAAAAAGTAAAAATAAAACTATAAACACGCATTTAAAGTGTAAGAATGAAAACATGAAATCCTAGATGAAACTTAAATGCAGCTGTTACTTTCTACTCTTTTAGAATGATTCGAATTTTAAGTTCAGTTCAAAACATTCATATATATATATATACTAAAAAAAAAGATTGGATTAAGTTAAAATACATTTATTTGTTGGGGCATTGACATGATTTCCCTAGCGTTTTAAAATACGATTAAAATAGAAACCGATATAATATACTGCGTTTACATGATTTCATGTATGGTCCAATGAAACTCCTGAATCTACGCTTTTCATCCAATTAAATTACACGTGAATAAAAATATGTTTTGTAGTAGTTCTGCAATGGCTGCATGTGGGACTTGTACAAATTTCATCCCAATGTGTATGTATATAATGTGGGCAGCATATTCAACATGTATGTTTGGTTATTTCTAATTTAATATGCATTTAACAATCAAATTAACTAAATGACGGACTTCGCAAATCCAACCTACAGCATTTGTATACTGAAGGAGGCTTATTGCAAAAATAAGATACTTAAATTTGTTATAAAGTTTGGACATTGTTTGTTTATTTTGTTCATTTTTTGAGAGAATTGAATAAAGATTAGGGAAACTCCTGCTGAACAAGTGCTTATTCAGCATGGTTATAACAGCTTACAGAAAACCTCGCATAAAATGTTATTTTTAGCTCAGAGAAAATACGAAAAAAAAACACAGAAATTATTTCACTTATACTTGTAAAGTTAAACTTTTTATAAGAAATAGTTGGTCATAATTGTCGATTATTGCATTGTTTTTAGTCCCGTTTGTTACGTTCTGGAGCCTAACAACCGTTTTATTACTATGGTTACCTCTATATTAGAAATATCAGTACACATACCACCAAATTGTATCATGTTCCACGATATTTATTTAAAGTAATTGCTTCTGTTCCTGTAATTTGAAAAAATAATTTCAATGACGAATTCATTCTCCTTACGATATTCCATCAAATTTGAATATTATATGAAATATTATTTATATGGGATTTAGATTTTATGGTATAAAACGGAATTGAAAATGGATAATATTTCATTTTTAAAATATTCCTGTCACTTTTTTATCATTTTCAAGCAAAGTTTCTCCGGGGATCCACAGTTAAAAAACTGTTATTGAAAGGAAAAGACATGGACCGTACATATAAAGTGTATATTCAACCTTGACGTTTAAATATCCACAACCTATTCAACATGTGTAATGTATTCTCTAGCCTGCAGCTCTCGAACATAACCCACTTATGACTTTTGATTGTTTTGCAAAACAATAAAACATTTATATTTTTATAACTTTGTGAATGAATATAAAAACCGTAAAAAAGGATCTTTACCAATAAGAACCCGTTTATAATTCCACCACCTGTTTCGTTCACAAGCGTGAGCTTATCCCTCTTTGGCAGAAGTATAAGCACATCTATTTAGATATTCAATCTATTGATATACAGTTGAAAATAACATGAAAGATTTGTAATTTTTCTCAAAAGAAGGATTTACTATCAAAAAAAAGCTCAGGCGCAAAGGGACATTGTTGATCGTCAGTCGGGCACATGTAATCTTCGTGTTATTTCTGAAAAACGTCCGTCGAATACAGTTACACTATTGGTGAAAATATATATTTCAAGAAAAGATCGAAATCCTCCAAACTCAGAGGTGACTATGGCGAGTTCAGAAAGAATTAAATACTGCCAGGCAAGCTAAGTGTACAAGTTGTGGACATGATGAGTTTTTTTTTTTTTTTTTTTTTTTTCGAATATATTTTGCCATGAAACATTTTGCTTGAACATGGTCAAACATAAAGCTTGATTTAATTAATTTAAAAAATGTAAAAAATGCATTATATAAAAAAACTAAGAAGTTTTCAAAAGATTCTTTAAAATTTGCAACAATTAAGTTGTCCATCATACAAAACAGTTAAGAAATACGTGTTTAATTACTTCACCAAAGTCGGTCAACGCCCAAGGTACAAAAACTGCTAGTCAACCAGGAGATGCTTGACACCCCCATACCCGGATACCCATGATGCATTGCGAGCTACCTATACAATACACCTTCTTAAATTATCCAAGTGGCCCCCAAAGCAACTTAAAATCTGTCCAACAGGGAGATGGTGCAACAGCTGCTCGTTTTATTTATTTGGTATTTTTGTACTTTTTTTAAAAATATAAAGAAGCAATTTGCATAGCAATATACGGAGATGTCAGCGTAACTACATCCATGACTAAACGTCGGTTTCATTTTGTAGTTTAATTTATTATTTGCTTTTCAACCGCTATAACGTCGACCTCCTGCACGAATGTCAAGATTAACTGGCTTAGGCCTGCCAAAATTTATTTTCTTTCTTTTTTTTTAAATAAAAAAGGCAAAATCGTTGTTAGGGTTATTTTTATGATTTCGATATCATTTGAGCCACCCGTTTCGAAATGTCGACAAATGACGAAAATATATGACATGAAAACTCGAGGGAAATATGTAGCAGAGCGAGCGTGTCATCGCATTAGTCCGCAATTTTTCCAGAAAACTACTCTTGTAGTATACAACGATAAAAAACCTGATGTACTAGCTTTCTGAAAACAAGCCTCAAGCATGTTTAGGAAAATAAAAGTTCCCTTCTTGCCCACGTCACATGTGACTGGCTTCAGGAATTTACTTGACAAATGATAAACTAAACCCGAGCTTCGACTCGATCAGTCTTTCAATAAGAAGTCAAGATCCGGGTTGATTCAAACAGACCCATGGAAATAAGAATCATTAACTCAAGAAGTCCAGCGTTGCAGTTCTTGAAAATCACCATTGTTATAAATAATGCAAACATGCAATTTTAATTTTATACGAATTGGACACATTGACAATTATACACATACCTTTGTTTTTTTAAAATAAAGGGCCAATAAAGGTAATTAGTCCTCTATTCATATATATTTAGTTACTTTTTCTCATGTAAATACTAGTTATTGACTAACATTAGGTGATGTTACAGTTTTTAAATCTTTTTATTTGGAAATATTTCTCAATAATTTTAATATTCAGCAATTTATTTAGTTATTATTGAAATATGATATGGATACGATAAATTATTAAGTTTAAGTTTAAATTTATCGAAAAAAATGGGTTTTTTTTCCCACCTGCAAATAAATGCGATATGGTTGCATTCTAGGTTGGGAAAATATTTTGCTAAATATGTGTTATTTATAGGCACTAATGGCTTTTAAAAACGAGCATTAAGAAAACCGTTGGTGAAGTCTAAAATTTTTTATGACAATGATTATCAATCAAAAGAGGGTATAGTTCATTTGAAAGTCATTTGAAATGGTTATATACAATTTTGAAAAAAGTTGTTTTATAAAAACACCATTCTATATTCCACATATACGATGTAGTCGTATTTCATCTGAAATTTTTGGAATGCCATAACTGTTCGTGCCACCTGAGGTTGTTTGTTTAGACAAACATGAAATGAACAAAAGTTAAAATCAAATTTTCTGTTCTTTGTTTCTAGTGTTTTTAAATTATGGCAATATTGGGACAATTTGTTTCACAATGTTGTTCTCCTCACCTATCAATATCAGTCCCTCACTACAAATAATCTAAACCTAAGTTTAATACAGTAACGGTATTCTAGCATCATATCTTGTGTAACATAAAATATTAGTGAAACTTTTGTCCGTTTTGATGACATTCATGGGGATTTTAACCATGAGAATGTGGGCCAAAAGAACGATTAATAACGTCTATAGCAAACAGGATTTGGCCTATCGTACATTATTCCTAACATGTACGTGCTATTCGTCATTGGCGCTATCCACACCAAACCGCTTTGATGTATGCAGGTGACCAAGTACTCTACTGTCTGCATATTGAATCCAGGTCAATGAGTCAAACAACCCAAGGAGGGCCCATTGTGCCCATACAGTTCTTTAACCCGAGAAGCGATGAATAGACCCTCGGTTGCAAGAGGTTGTAAAAATGACTAGAGCTTGTTTTGTAAAGAACCGTTGCTTTCTAAAAAACAATTTTTTTTTGGGGTTTTCAACCTGAAGAATCTTGAATTTTTTCAGTAGTATCGTTAAAGATGACGAATTTTGTACGCGCCTCTTTAACTAAATCCTGGATATAATTTATGACTAGACAACTTGCCTATTTCATGTTTTAAAAAAAAATGAAAACTCGACTGAAACATTGAGGAGTGTTTATTTTTCAAAACTTGATTCAGTTACAATTTTGGGTGAAATTTAAAATAAACGTTATCTGCTTATATAACTACAAGCCCCAGGAATGGAATTAGGTTTGTTGATGCCTATTATATTTTGCAAATTTTAATTCCAGATTTTCAAGAATTTTGTCGCATAAACAACCATTTTACTAAACAATACACCCCATACCACTCAATATATTTAGTAAATCAAAATATATTTTTCAAAACTTGGTTCAGTTACACTTTTGGGTGAAATTTAAAATAAACGTTATCTGCTTATATAACTACAAGCCCCAGGAATGGAATTAGGTTTGTTGATGCCTATGATATTTTGCAAATTTTAATTCCAGATTTTCAAGAATTTTGTCGCATAAACAACCATTTTACTAAACAAAACACCCATACCACTCAATATATTTAGTAAATGAAAATATTTAGTAGTCATATTGCATGTTTTGGTTGTTTTTATATTTTAATTTCTGAATTAACAATTTTAAGTAATAGTCGTATAAGTATTGCAAAATTTGAGTGAATTCGTGGAACAATTAATACATATAATCAATAAAATAAGAGATCAATTTGTATCTAGAATTTCTATCAATATGGCAATTACAAATACTGAAGACAGGCAAGAAATGGTAAAAACACAAAGTAATTATTTAAGAAACCACAATTCATAAAGTGAAATTTATGAAGGTTCAACCCTTGTACCCCTGCCTTGTTTGTGTCTACTAATGGTAAACCTTGACGTTCTGCACATCAAGTGGTATGAAACGTCAGAGGGCATTTCGTGAGGCGCCTATTAATTATGCTACTATTGCTTTTGGGTCTACTCTAAAAGAATGATGATGATTTCGGCCAACGGAAGGGTGCATCGATTAAGGGGTGTACAAGTTGGACAAACTTTTCCTAGAAAAGGACGTAGTCAAAAACCCCAGTATTGAATTCATTAGGTTTATCTCCGCCATGGTCACGTATTTCACCCACAGCTTGACCCCATCAACTTGTCACCATTAAAGATAGGTGCTATAAAAACTATGAATGATGCAATGCTTCAGTGCCAAGAGTGCAACACATTTTTATCAATGTCCTGTTCATGAAAAAATACATTATCGTATAAAACTGGTGGCATTGTCGTGCCATGGGCATCATTTCAAATGTTATCTTCACTATATGTGAAGACTTTTACTAAAAATGTTTACTTTAGGCAATAAATAGATATCTTGGTCAAAAAGAAAGCAAGAGGGTCCATAACAAGCGGTATTTTAAGATATGGACCTGATAGACGCCCTAAGGAAAGTGAAAAAGTGGATTCTGGAAAACCCCCGAAAACAGAAACTGAGATTATCATTGGCTTGGCCATCGTGACAGAGATGTGGTCAACCCTCTCACTATAAAAGACCTACTCCTCACGCTACCTCCTCAGTTATAACGAAGAAACGACAGCCTAAAGGTGAGTACAAGTAACTGGACTTTCTTTGTGCAAATCAAGGTCATGTTAGCTAGAGAAAACATGGGTTTATGTAACACCAATTACAAATTTTCGCTTAAATTTCTGTTTTATTATTCATTTTGTTGGATTTCTTTTAAGCACAGTGCCAATATCAGTTTATTTTCAAATTTTAAGAGAAACTAAAATTGTTGATTAGCAAATTGGTTATTGTGCAGTTGTCAAAATTTATATTACTTTTTTTTTATAAATAATTTAACAAAAACTATCTGATAGTTAAATTTAAACGTTGGCTAGCTGTATAGGTAAAGCGACAGCAAACAACTAATATTTATGTATTTCATTTATGTAATATTTATCGGATTTATGTAATATTTATTTTATTTATGTAGTATTTATTGTATTTACGTAATTGGCATTGAATTCCGTTTTATTTAGCCAGCGTTTTTCCAAGCTTTAAACAGAAATTTAGATTGTTATCACAGATTAAAAGTTGCAAAGTTTATTTTATTATATTATTACATTATTTTATTTATTTGGTTTATATTATTAACATTCAAAATTCTAAACAATATTTGTTTAACTTTCGTTAAACTTTAAAAGTAAATTGAAATAGCTAATATGAATAAGATATAATATTAAAACTATTTATTTATTGTTCGGATGTTTAATCATATTCTTAAATTATCAGTTATGTATTATTACAGAAAATCATCGTTATATTAGCATAATAATTCAAATATATTTTACCAAGAATTGTTTAAACATTTTCAGTGTTCTGATACAATTCCGCACACAAGATGCTGAGATACAGTAAGTAACAAATACTAATTAAACTTCTTCAAAATAAAAAATCTGCGTTAACTTTACTTAATAGAAAATTATTTTTTAACAGCAATACTCCTCGTGTTGTTAGTGGCTGTGTATGCCAAACAGGTAAACAAAATCTATAAATATTTGAAATTCAAATGAAAACATATCAGACAATATATAGCTATTTGTTTATTCTAATATTTCAGAAGCGTTCATACTACCCTGAAATAGAAGAGCCAGAGGCTCCTGCGCCAGTACATGAACAACTTAAGACTCCGTCTACTTACCCAGTCCCAGTAGCCCCAATTCCAAGGCAACCGATTCCCACTTATCCTAAGCCAGCAGCGCATCCAGGAACTTATCCAGTACATGAAACCCCAGTAGCTTACCCAGGGATCAACGTCCCTGTAGGCTATTTTACACCAGCCAGTCCAGTAAATCATCCAAAGAACAGAGCTCCTGTTAACTATCCAAAACCTGCCGCCCCAGTAACTGGTCACAAGAAATGCAAGGGAAGGAGAGTTCATGCAAATTATCCTGCTCCAGCACAACCAGTACACCATCAAAAACCTACACCTGTGTTTTACCCGGCCCCAGTACCATCCCAACCAAAGCCCAAGGTACCCCAGTACGAAGCGCCACTCCCAGTTTATGGAACTGGCGATGCAGAAGACAAGGGTTACGAACAGCCACCACAGGAAAGATTTCCCAAGCCAGCCACCCCAACCCTTCACCTTACTCCAACTTCAAAACTACCATCTTATCCCGTTCCAGTAGCACCTCAGTATGAAGCACCATTGCCAGTTTATGGTACCGCCGATTCCCCAGATGTCCATCACGAGCCCTCATCTGCTACTCACCAGAAGCCCAGAGTCCCAGCCCCTTATCCAGTTAAAGAAGAACCTGCCACTTATCCAAAGCATTCAGTGCCAGTCACCCATTCTGCCCCAACAACACCTGCTATTTATATTAAGCCAGAAATTCCTGTCACTTATCCAGTTAAAGAAGAACCTGCCCCTAACCCTAGGCCTTCAGTTCCAGTAACTTATCCTGCACCAGCAACATACCCAGTTAAAGAGGAGCCTGTTGCAAACCCAAAACCAGCAGTCACAGTCACATATCCTACTCCAGCAGAACCAACTCATCCTAAGCCACAAGTTCCTGTCACTTACCCAGTTAAGGAAGAACCTGCAGTTCCAGTCACTTATCCTGCACTAGTAACATATCCAGTTAAAGAAGAACCTGCCACAACCCCACAACCTGCAGTTCTAGCTATCCAGCCCAAGCCAGAGGCCCCTCAATATGAAGCTCCATTACCAGTTTATGGAACAGATGATTCACCTGATGGAGTGCAAGAACCCAAAACGCCTCAGGAGCACAAAGAGATTACTAATGCACCAGTATCTTACCCGGTAAAAGAGGAACCTGTCCACCAACCAAAACCAGTTATTCCAATCGCCTATCCAGCACCAGCAACTTACCCAGTTAAAGAGGAACCTGTTCACCAACCAAAACCAGTTGTTCCAATTGCCTATCCAGCGCCAGCAACTTACCCAGTTAAAGAGGAACCTGTCCACCAACCAAAACCAGTTGTTCCAATCTCCTATCCAGCACCAGCAACTTATCCAGTTAAAGAGGAACCTGTCACATACCCACAACCTGTCGTTCCAGCTATCCAAGCCAAGCCAGAGGTTCCTCAATATGAAGCACCATTACCAGTTTATGGAACGGATGATTCAGCTGATGGAGTGCAAGAGCCCAAAACGACCCAAGAACACACAGTGGTTGCCAGTGAAGTGAGGGGAGGCGAAAAAACAACCGTTCCTGCTCCAGTTACCCTTGCACCAGTAACGTATCCAGTAAAAGAGGAACCGGTAACATACCCACAACTTGCAGTTCCAGCCACCTATGCGCCAGCAACTTATCCGATTAAAGAAGAACCTGTCCACCAACCTAAACCATTTGTACCAGTTACATATCCTGCACCAGCAACATATCCAGTTAAGAAGGAACCAGTCCATCAACCAAAACCATTTGTACCAGTTACACATCCTGCACCAGCAACTTATCCGATTAAAGAAGAACCTGCCCACCAACCTAAACCATTTGTACCAGTTACATATCCTGCACCAGCAACATATCCAGTTAAAAAGGAACCCGCCCATCAACCAAAGCCATTTGTACCAGTTACACATCCTGCACCAGTAACATATCCGATTAAAGAAGAACCTGTCCACCAACCTAAACCATTTGTACCAGTTACATATCCTGCACCAGCAACATATCCAGTTAAAAAGAAACCCGCCCATCAACCAAAACCTTTTGTTCCAGTCACTTACCCTGCACCAGCAGCTTATCCAGCTAAAGAGGATCCTCCTAAATACCCACAACCACCGCAATCACCACAACCAGCTACCCTCCCCAAGCCAGTGGTTCCAGCTATCTACCCTAAGCCAGTGGCTCCAACTCTCCACCCCAGGCCAGTGGTTCCAGCTACCCACCCCAGGCCAGTGGTTCCTCAATATGAAGCACCATTACCAGTTTATGGAACAGAGGATTCACCTGATAGCGTACAAGAGCCACAGGAACACAAAGTGGTTGCAAGTGAAGTAGGTAAAGGCGAACAGGTGCCAGTACATGCTCCAAGGCCTGTGTTTATTCCAGCACCATCCCCAGTAGACGAGGAAGAATCGGCAGATGCTGAGCCAATCTTACCACCAATAATATCGACATTTTCTTGCGAAGGCCGCATCTATGGCTATTATGCCGATGTTGAAAATGAATGCAGAGTTTATCATATCTGTACAAGCGCCACTGATGAATATGGAGTTACTGAATATACACGTACGTCATTCCGATGCGCTCCAGGAAGTGTTTTCAGCCAAAAAACAAGAACATGTGTGCACCAAAGGGAATTAAAGGAATCCTGCGTTCAAGCCCCTGACTCCTATTCTGTCAACACAGATTTTGGCGATATCCCAGTAAGAGTAAGTTTGGATTCTTTACTTTATACGCTATTTGACTTTCATACTAACATGAACCATACTAAAGGAAATCTAGTACAAAAATGCTGATATGATTGGAATGATGTCAATATTCGAAATTCAAATTTGGAAGTTTTAGTTTCTATTAGATAAGTGTTCATGGCTGTTTTCCCAGCTTCAGTGCACCTGATACGCAAATTAAATCATGCAAATGTTTAGAAAAAAATATTAACAATTTTATTATAAATTGCATTATATTTACAAAAAATCCCTCAGAATCAAAATTACAATTTAAACAAGTTATGCACGATAATGCAACTTTCATTTAATTAAAGAATTCTTGGATTATGTTTTAATTTTGAGTAATTAATGAAAGTTTCTACATTGTATACCACATTTATTTATCAAAATAATTTAATATTATACTATAGTATATTGTTAATAACCAATTTTGTTGTTGTTATTGTAGCAAACCCACACGTTACCAGTTGTCGATACAGTTCGTGATCATATAGTTAAACCAGCCTACAACCGATTAACCCAGCCTTTCATTCCAACTGAGCAAAAAGCAGAAGACCCTGAAGTTCACAGTCAAACGCTTCACACAGCAGAACAACAACAACAACATGAAGAAGACTTGGTAGCTGGTTACTAAATAGGTTTTCTCATAAATAAGCATTTTAATGTGCTGTTTACCCAATCGGAATAAATTTCTACTTTTAATATTTAATGCGTTGTTTGTATCGATTCTTTCCAATTTCTTCCCGGTCAATAATTCAATACCAAGAACAAACTACAATTAAGTAATCAAAACTGGAAAATTTCTCAGATCATTAAAGGTTATAGAGATCGAAGGGTTATCGAAAATTCATTGCACATTCAACTCATCACGAAATTGTACAAAACGTGGTACATAAATTATGCAAGTATTGACAGTGTTGGATATTGGGATATTACCAAGGTAGACCCTCTTCTTAATTTGGGACAAGGTTGATTTTTAACCTTTCAGTTAAAAGTCTGATAGAAAGTCAGACAGAAACTCGTTGTTCCGAATAATTTGAAGTTAGGAAGGTTTTCGTGTCAACAAGTCACGTTTTTTAAAAGCACACTAAATACAAATAAGTTTTATGATCAGTGTATAGGTCTAATGAAATTTATTCGTTTTGTATTCATTTTAAGGGTCAAATGTCTCAGTTCAAGGTTGGACAATGCACCTAATATTTTTTACCTCAAAAGTATGCCAGAAATTATATTTTTATTACAAATTATTTTATTGAAATAAAAGTTCAAAAATTAATTGAAAATCGATGAATCAACACATTCTACTAAAATTAACGGTACTGTAGCTAACTGATTTTAAGTTTAGCGTAATATTCAATAGAGAGATTTAGCACCAAAAATAACGGTTACCATTCGCGTCATAATTTCGAAACTCACATAGGCCTAGTAAC
>JAQGBW010000517.1:0-39848 GCA_034698625.1 Julus scanicus | reverse complement strand
TTAATCTCTTTTTGTTTGACTGTGAGTGTCGATGCAAATTTTCCCATTGAAAAGGATAGGGTTTCAAACCCCGTTAAATTTATTTATTTATTTATTAATCCATATTCTCAATTTGAAATAATTTAAATTTTCTCAATTGTTTTTACAAAAAATAGTAAAATGGAATATAGATAGCATTTTATATTCCAGTCCATGCTTGATTCTTACTCATTCCTATATAATTTATTTAAAATCAGATAAACCAGAAATTTTGAAATCCATGCAGACATTTTTCTAAATAGGAAAAAGTCGACAAGTTCAAAGACTCAATATTAAAATTATAGCCATTTTTGCCATCCTTATGTTCAGAACATAGTAGTCCAACTTTTCCTACCAATAAGGGCCATGCGAGTACTTTGCGTCCGCAAGAGTACTTCAACACTTAATTACAAATATTTTAAGATGACGGTATTTACATATTTTCTTATCGTTAAATCGTTTCAATAAACAAATGCGTACAGCAATTGGGATTTTTTTGGAAATGTAATTTTTTCGGTAATTTATAATAGATGAGAAGAGAGAAAGGCATTTGCTGGAAACAACTGTGGAAAACTAAATTGTTTCAAAATAATTAAATGACTTTTTTTGCCACGGGCCAAATGTTGGACCACCATGTTCTAGAACCATGGAAGAAAGGCATTAATTAAACTGGCATGATTATTAGGTCAGGAAGACAAATCACGACACGCATCAAGAATACCTTAAACGGCAGATCGAAGACAATAAACGACGCAACAAAGAGGAAAAGGAAAGAGAACGGTAGAGGAGGATAGACTGATGCGCCATGTTCTTCAACCGGCGTGACGCAAATTTAAGATTGTTTTTGACATAAAATGTCGGCTTAAAATATTGATGGTGCTGTGACAATTTTTGCGGTTTGTTCACGATGCCATTAATTGAAATAGGTTGTAAACAACGACTTAAGCAATTAGCATTTAGCAGAGAAAATCAAACTGATTTCTCCCACAATAGTGTAATAACTTAAAATAACTGAGATTCTCAATGCAAAAATCAACATGTACACATCATGCAGCGGGACACAACACAAATAATTAGAAATGTAAACTTCAAGCACATTCACGGTGTTAATGCGTCACATGCTATATCTGACAAAAAATTAATTTCACATTTCATTCAACTCTCAAGCTTTACTTTGACAATTAAAACACTGACATTGACATTTATTGACAACACAGTTCACATACGTTTTTTCACCGGGGGTTTAGGTTGCGGCGGAGGCGTAGTCTGTCGGTAGATGGATGGTTTATTCCTCTCATCAGATGCTGCTTGGTTTCTTTCATTTCTAGTGTCCACTGCTTGTTTATCATAAACTTCGTAGCCACTGCCCTATAAATAATGGATTATTGTGATACACAATTTGAAACATTCTTATCATCGATCATAATTCCAACCAACTGACCATTTCTCTTTTAAGTTGTTTTTGCATGAGCTGCTGTTCCTTTTCCAGCTGCTGCCTCATTGTCGACAACTGGCTTAAGATATGGTCTTTAGAAGATTCTACATAAACATTGGGAAGAAAAAATATGTTCAATAAAATATACGATTCCACTGAAATGTAAAATTCCCCAACAATTGCTTCGATGCTTACCTTGCTTATTAGCGGGAACTAAAATTCCCTTCTGTAAAACATGTTCAAAACAAAGATTAAGCAACAATAAGATCCAACAGAGAAATGACAAGTTACAATTTACTTACAGCAGAATTAGCCATAATTGTTGGTTTGTTCATCACGGCAGCGGTCATTGTGCTTTTACGGACTGGCAACTGAGGCGACTTTATCTTTATGTCCTCTGACCTAGATGCCTGGCGCACGAGCGTTGCTCCTCTCTCTTCAAACTGCTCTTGTCTACGTTTAAGTTTTTTATCCCTCTTCTGCATTTCGGCCGCTTTCCGTTGCTCTTCCTGTCTCCTCTGGAGTTCCTCGTTACGACGTCGCCGCTGAATAAAACGTGTTAATGGCGTGAGACTACGTAAAGAGCAAGCATGTCAAAATATCACTCCAGAAACTCACTTCATCCTCCCTTAGCCGCTGTTTTTGGAGTTCCTCCTCGTGATCCCTTTTCATTTTTTCGTTTTCTTCTTCGATTCTGCGCATCAGTCTTTCCTCTTCTAGGCGTTCTCTTTCTTTTTCCTCTTTGTCTCGTCGTTTCTTGTCTTCAATCTGCCGTTTGAGGTCATCTTGATACGTGTCGTGATTTGTTTTCCTGACCTAATAGCCAAGAAAAGAAGGTATCCATGTACCAAACTTCATTAAAATCATTTTATAAAAGGAAGTAAAAGCGAAGGAGTAAATCTTAACTAAAGTATGGTTACCTGATGGGTGCTTGATTGCCCAGGTATAGGGCTGCGTGGAATGGCATAGTTATGCACAGTGTCTTGAGCATCGGATTTCTTACGATTATTGGCATTGGTGAGAGGGGAAGGCACCCGTCGATTATTCGCGTTCGAATTTAGTTCTCCTCCCCCATTTCCCAGCTGTTTCCGGCTGGCTGGCGGATCAAATAAAATAAAATAGAATTTGGGATTTCGATTGGAAGACGACGACACATTTGTTATTTCCGGAATGCATACCTATCACCTTCCCGTCTCGATCTCGCATCGGCGCTCCAGCACCGCCACGACCCCAAGGATCATAAGCCTTGTTATCCTCTTCGAGCTTTCGGTCATACCTGCGTTATAAAAGAATTTTTAAAATAAGAAAGTGTCGGCCAAACACAATTTCAAAATTCGGCTGTACTCACCTAAGCTGTTCCTCTTTTTCGTTTTGGCGTCTGCGACGAGAGGCTTCCACCTGACTGTCAAGATCGTTGAGATCTGCATTTGGTTGTAGATTGTGATCATCACTGGCACGGGGAGGAGGATGGTCCAAAGTGATAAACTTTGGAGATTCCGATCTAAATCGACCATCTGAGAGCAATCATCATAGGCATCAATGAGACAAAATGTCTTTAATTCAAGTTAGGAATCAGGTACTACTAGCACTTGCCTTGTTCGGTTCTATGTCCATTTTGCTGAAAGTTGGGTGGCAGATAAGCATCATGCGGGTAACTGTGAGGTCTGAAAGTAAGCATTTTTGTTTAATATAATCAACAAGCGAAAGCGAACAATTAGTAAAACTTCTTAACAAAAAAATAACGCCAATACCAAATTTATTTAATTTTTAAACAGAAATATTTGTAAGAAATTGTATTTTTGATTAAAAATGTTACCCATAATAAACCAGCCTTCGAGTGTATTACTTTGTAAAATTGACTGCGGATTTTGCAATTTTGCAATTGGAAATTTATGATTGCGAACAAAAATTGACAACATATGGTGTATTTAATTGCATTTATAATTACCTTTCAGGAGCTCCGGCATAAGCGCCATAGCCATACCTAACATCTGAGTCATCTCTCAAAGTCAACTCGTCATTAAATTTCTAAAATAAAAAGTGAGAAATGAGAAATGCACGGCAATTTTTTTTTACCTGCACCATTAAGATTTGCAGCTTTTTCATTACACATTGAATACCTGAATTCTGCTCATCTTAGATGTAGATCGTTTTAATTAGCAAAATAACCGACAGAAATAAAAATGTTAAAAAAATTAGTGATCGATATTCAAAAAAATCTTTTTCATCTGGAGTGTCAAAAATCGTACCACGTTAGATACTTCCTCGACTTCCGGTCGAATGTCAACAGGTTGCCTTCTCCTTTGGACACACAAAAAGTTAATCAATTAGCCAAACGATGAGAATCCGCTTACCATCATAACACCAAAATTACTGTAACCTTACCCGTAATTGTAGTCAGGCTGAAATCAGAACAATGTACAAATGCATTAGAACATTAAAATGGGGAAATAACACGAGAGAACGTTAAGCAAGTACTTTTAAGACAAATTACCATTGGCATCCTATTTAGGTAGCCATCGCTATTGGCTCTCATGCCTCCATTTGAGAATCCATCATTACGATTCCTAGAATTAAAAGACGAAATAAGCACAAAAAATAAATGTGCTGTGTCCTCTTATTCGATGATATAAAAACTCGCCTATAATTTGTCTCTTCTTCTCTTTTCCTAGCTAGCAATTGGTCGTAATTCAACGCACGATCTTCACGTTCGTCTCTCAGTCGCCGCCTAGTGTTAGTGGCATTTTGCTGTAAATAAACAGAGTCAACATGCTATAAAATTTCACTGAACATATTTGATACAAGGATCTTTGATATGCAAAGCAGTCGCAAAAAAGCTATATGTTTATTGTGAATTTCATTGAATTTACTACTCATTTATTATTCAAAGCCTAATTTAATACAGCTAAAGATACTTATTTGCAAGGATTGTTCCGTAAATATTCCGCAAATACAGAAACCGTGAATACGGAATGGAAAAATGCGTGTGATTACTCGAGCTACGTTCAAAGTTTATGAGATGAAAATATAATTATGACAAAAATACTTTAACATTCATGTACCTACAGTTTTTCAACAAAATAAAACTTAATTATAATCAGATTTAGACAGTGGTGTAAATTCAGAAAGTGGTCACAGATTTAAATATATACAGACTGTATACAGATTTTTTTCTAAATTTATAATATTATTTCGCGATTTTTCAATTGGCCT
The DNA here is from genome assembly GCA_034698625.1 of Julus scanicus. Taxonomy (NCBI): domain Eukaryota; kingdom Metazoa; phylum Arthropoda; class Diplopoda; order Julida; family Julidae; genus Julus; species Julus scanicus. The sequence continues at coordinate 35,182 of JAQGBW010000517.1, read as the reverse complement.
TATTCTGGTGTGGTACACTGAGGTGGTTACGTCAAACAACATTTCTTTTTTTTACAAAAAAAAGTCGCATATACACTGTAAGGTCCATACGTCACCAGAGGGTGCTGAACCATAATAGAGTTAATTTATATTGACGTTTGTCATTATAGAGCTTGGTTCGATCATTTGTGCCACCTTTTTTTTGTATTAACAGCCGATTCAAATTCTCCAATTTTTCCATTACCCTAAATAGCAAATGCAAGTTTCAAACTAACCTCTCTCATATAGCTACGGTATTCGTCTTTTAACTGCTCCTTGTATCTCTTCTGTTTTTCCTCGTATTCCCCCATTCCTGGAAGCCCATATTTTGGGACTTCTTCAATCGGTCGCTGGCCTCTGTTCGGATATTGCCGGTTATTCGTGTTTCGTCGCCTGTCCAACATCATTTCTGGAGTTGTGTCATCTGTTTTATCGGAAGGTGACTGTCTATATTCCTGAAATCATAAACGTCTTATTATTACTTCAAAGCAAAGCACGTACAGATCAGACCAGACTTAGGAAAACTTTTCCACAACAACACTGGTGAATCTAACTGGATTCCTGCAAATGCTTCGCCACAATGCACTGGAGTAAGCAAGGTTTGCCTGAAATTGAGGGCAAGCATGCAAAAGCGCCACTAAGTACTAGAATCAAACTTCAAAATTTATATAAACAATTACTCCAATGTTACTTTCAAGATTTTCTTTAGTGTGATCCAAATGTGAAAAAGTAACAATTTCAGATGGTGATACATATCCTTGCAATAAAGTGGATTTGCATATATTAAAAAACAACATCTTGGTCGCACAAACATAAAATTTGTTGAAGTGGTTTAGATAAAATGTGCACAGTAAGTGAAAAAAACCAAAAACATCCATGCCAAAGACAGAAATGAGTCCTCAATCTTTAAACTTCGTCAACCGTTATTGTTCCTTTTCAGGTTTCCAACAATGCTGGATCCTCGTTTTAGGTATACCTTTGTTATCTTTGCATCTGTTGGGTGCTGATAACATGTGACATCTGACCAAACACTGATTTTCGTTGGCATGCACCATCCAAAGACTTATACATCATTGCTATTTTCCGGTGCACGGATTTGGAGACCAAATTCAACTTACTGTTGCACTGATTACCCAATTCTTGGCTGCTGTATTGAAGCCCTAACAACACTATCCAATCACGGCAATGTGAACGGGTAAATTCCAAAGTTGGGATGACTGTGGTTCGTTCCAACCCAGTTGTCTCGAGGAACCGAGAATGCGGCCAGACCCATGTGTGCAATGGTTACGGTGTCCGGAGCAACAGCGGCTTTTGGGTCCATGCCCACATCGATAATTTCCCCGTGCGTAGGCCGATTGTGTTTCTCGGCAACCCTAATCAATATTCCTAAAAAGGCAATAGAGAAATCCATAAACTGACAGCTTGGCCTACATTGCCGGCATGCCGTGCCATTTATCCGTGACATCGTCACCTGCTGCGGTGGAAGAGTGCAGTGGGGCATGTGGTGCACGGACTCTCTATATATTACTAAAGGGGTGGAAAAAATAAATATTAATGGGGAGAAAGGATTCGTAGTAGCACAGCCATTGGGAACCTGGCAGCTGCTTCGGACAACTCTGTAGGCATACGTGTCAAAAGGGGTTTTCATAAATATGTAATCGAATTTGCAAAACGGACATCGTTAATCAGATAGCTGTCTAAAAGCATGTTGTAACAAGAGAATGACCCAGATAAGGTTTAGTAAATCCACACTATTTACTTTGGAATATGAGCCATTTCTATTCACAGGACAAATACGCTCTGGCAAAATCACAGATTTTAAGCAGCTATTTCGTTATGAAAGGGAAATTTCAAAAAACGACCCTATTCCAAACAATCGTTGCTCCCCCATTGCTTTTATTATAACAAGAGTACGCTTTCTAATTTCCCTGACAATTCGAGGTCTATCTAATTTCCTTGACAATTCCAGGCCATTTTAATTTCCCTGACAATTCCAGCTAGGTCTTTCTAATTTTCCTAATAATTTCACGTCTTTCTAATTTCCCTGGCTATTCCAGATATTTTTTAATTCCCTTTTAATCCAGACCTTTCTAATGCCCCGGGTAATTCCCCTGACTATATCAGGTCTTCCTAATTTCCCTGATAATTCCAGGTCTTTCTAATTTCCCTGATAATTCCAGAACTTTCTAATTTCCCTGGTAATTCCAGGTCTTTCTAATTTCCCTGGTAATTCCAGGTCTTTCTAATTTCACTGATAATTCCAGGTCTTTCTAATTTCCCTGATAATCCAGGTTTTTCTAAATTTTCCTAATAATTTCAGGTCTTTAATTTGACCCTGACTATTCCAGATCTTTCTAATTTCCCTGACTATTCCAGATCTTTCTAACTTCCCTGACCAACTCAGGTTTTTCTAATTTCCCTAATAATCCGGGTCTTTCTAATTTCCCTGATAATTCCAGGTCTTTCTAATTTCCCTGATAATTCCAGGTCTTTCTAATTTCCCTGATGATCCAGGTTTTTCTAATTTTCCTAATAATTTCAGGTTTTTCTAATTTCCCTGATAATCCGGGTCTTTCTAATTTCCTTGACTATTTCAGGTCTTTCTAATTTCCCTGACAATCCAAGAGCTTTCTAATTTCCCTGACAATTCCAGCTCTTTCTAATTTCCCTGACTATTGCAACTTGTCCAGGTCTGGAGGAACCTTGCAATATACATAATATTTTGCTTATTTTTACAACTAAAAAAGAAAATTGGTAAAAATTGCAATATAACAATTTTTGCTGAACAGGTAAATTTAAATTTTAAAATTTTGTTAACAGTCTATCAAAAATTATGGAGAGAGAACAGAACACAAATATAACATGCATAATATTATTTCTCTCAAATTCATATTTTGAAAGACTATTTCCTCTTTAAATGTGCATGGAAATGCCCTATGGAAGTTGCATAACAGTATTATCATCATTTTTGACAAATAAAGGAGAGAGATCAGATTAGTCTGTGTATAAAACTCTACTCAAATATAAGATTGCTAAAGGTTTTATAGTACATGTTTTGAGATGTTTGCCAAAATTTCAAAATTTGGCAAAAATTTTCTTGGATGCTTTTTGGCTACATCATTTTCAAAATGGGAATCTGTCCATGGCCTCGAATATAACACTGCCTCCATCAACTGGCAACATTTCCTAAAAATCTAGGACAAAACCATCGATTTTTGTGCAAAAGTCCTGGCGTCACGTAGTTCCATGTTTTTGACTACGTTTGTTTCCATACATCACTGATAAAATCGTCAAAATTCACCATCTGATAGGTCAATATATAATTAGGACTGCATTATTTTAACGTTTGCACAAATTAATTTGACTAGTAAGCTACACGTCATCAACGACCAACCGGTCTAATCTTTCAGGTAATTGGGGACTAAATTATCGATAATACAACCACGCAAAATTCTGCTTACAATTTGGACATTATCTTCTCACAACCACTTAACATGACGATTAGTCTCTACGATCAATATCGCCGACTAATTGCAACATTCCCGAAAACAATATCTAAAAAAACCAATTTGACAGCCAATTTGTAGGTTAACATTGTCATAAAACCATTAAGCCTTCATTTGGAAAACAAAAATTCCAGTATGTATGTATTTATTATGCTAATATGGGATGCACTTAGTATAAAACAAAATTTAGCATAAACAGAACTGAGGCTAAAAAGCTCTACGCATCAATGATTGCAGAGAGAACACAAAATTCACAAAAGAGGGTAAAAAGGGTTTTCGAAGAGAAAATAACGCTCTTCCTTCCTCGATCAAGAAATGTTTGTCTGAATAATTTTTTAATCAAATGCTGCGTTTTAAATTCTCATCTACTATATTAACACGATTTTCAAAAATAAATCTAAGAAAATGAACAAGACAGAATGTTTGATATAGTGCAAGGTGCTCAGTAATTTTGTTGGAAAAATTCAAGTAATTTCAGGAACCCCTCCCTGGACCACTTGCCACAATATATTCCCACAGGGTCTAGACATTTTTTTAGGCAACAGGTTTTTTGTTTTTTATAAAGGATTTTTACAATTGTCGGAAACTTCCCGACCAGGCATGAAATTCAAGTGCAAGGCCACCCTGTTACAGTTGTTTGAAGCATACGTCATACAGTATTGATACATGTAACTTTGACCATACTTTATTTTTTATTTTCAATTATCCTGTCTTTCTAGGCAGTTTCTTTTGCACATTAAGCAACAGCTGTATTGCATCTTGAAAAGTTAGCGCTGTTTTAATAGCAATTATTTTGAATAATTGAAAGGTAGCCTACTTATTTCGAGTATCTGATCAATATACCCAACTTTGTGTCTTGTTTGCTTTCTGTTGTCAAGTTCGATCCAGTCAGAGCCATTCTACCTTCTCATTTACACCTAACGACAGCAGTTCATCGATCATTTGCCAGCGACTCGGCTAAATAGACTACATTGCAAGTCTGCTGTCTGAAGGTTTGAGAAGGTGACTTAAAATTACTTAATAGAAAAGTGGTCTAAAATCAATAGAAGGGAAACATCATTGATGAAATAAAAATAATAAAATGGAAATGAACATTATGCAGAGTTGCGTCACAGCTTGCATCTTATTCATTTTTAATTATTTGTATTAAGGATAAACAAAACACTGCAACAGCAATGTTACAATTTTACTAATTCAAATTAGAAAGAATTAACAGAATCATTTACAGAACAAGTTTTTTAAAAATTTATCTGAAGTATCATTTCTACATTAAACATTTGATTCAGGGCAGACACCGGGACATGACAACTTTTTAGTAGTGATCGATTCTGTTCAATCTCATTCAAATCAGTAACAATTTAGCATGTGATGTTTCGTCATCCATTGCGAAATTACATAAGGTGCATTTACTGAAACTCATTACCATAGAAGGGTGTCATGATCTAAACATTTTATAAAACATGTCACAAATTAAAATTCCCTTCAAAGAAGTTGTCCAGTATTTGTATTCTCAATTTTACTTATTTGCAGTGGTTCAGGGCTTCAAACAATAACCCTGGAAACTAGGATCATCATACATGAGCACAGCAGGTGATCAGAATCAGAAATCTTAAAACCAAATTAACCCCTCATTAAAATAACATCCTACTCTGTTCTGGCTTATGATATACTGCACATTAAACAAACTGCTCTACAATAATGTGACATGGGGCAGCAGTGCATATTTGCCTGGTCAAAGACCGGGCATCATGAAAACTACAGAGGACAACATGCAAGATTCAACACTGATAAACAACTAACACCAATTATATTAGCAAGAAATCGGTGATACAGATACCAATCAGTCCACTGCAGACCACTTGTATAAGCTTTACAAATTTTCTCGAAATAAAATATATAAAAGCTTAAACTTACAGCATGTTCTTGCGTAAGAGGTCGCCTGGTGGAGAGGAATTCACTTAAAGCAAAATCAAATTCCGCTTTATCCTTCCGAAAATTGTCCCGGTAGGAATTCAACATTAAGAGCAAATCCGTGTTGTTATCGGCCGCCATTGTAAATAAGATTTGGCCCCTGAAAAACGAAACATTTGGAGAATTAGGTAACAGATTCACTAAAAAAAAGGATGTTTGATTTGTGATGTTTGGAATTCACACAAAATGGGCTCAATTTTAAAAATCGTTCAAACCTTACAATTTGTGACATGGTATGCACAACAAGCACGTTTGCAATTAAACATATTTCCTAAAACAGTTTTAATCTGCGTATACGTTTTTTTGCATAAGTTCAAAGTCAAATTAACGCGCCTAGTTGAACTCATGATCTAGTCTGGTTGCATACATTCTATGTAAAACATTGATTAATGAGATTTACCAATGAGATCTCCAGAACGCCAAACTCAATAATTTGACTCAAGTAGGCTCACACTCAAATTTTAAAAAAAAATATTGTTTCCGAGACTATGTTACCAACTTGTGAGCAAGACTGGAACGCTTTTTGACATACAATATTGGCGGAAAAGATTAGATCATAAATTAACCTACAAAAAGTCCCATGAAATATCAAAACTCTATGAATGTTTGCATAATATTAGCCACCGGCCTTGAAGTAAACGTCTATTCTGGCACACAACTGTGGAATTTCATGAAAACCACGAGAAATCAAAGGGAATTGTCCTAACATTTTACTAAAAATAACTGGGAAAACTAGAGCGACCTTCAAGTTCTGAAATAAGTAATTAATACAAAAATAATAATAAAAAGACAGAAACCGAGTATTCTGGCATTTGATTGGCAACAGCTGTGGAAAATCACAAAAACTGCTTTAATTAGAATATCAGATCTCTATATCGTTATTACAAGCTACCCAGCCTGGTATATTAATTAATTGTTACTCTTGACTAGTCTACTGTCCCCATGTTTTATGTAAACGTGTTGCGCAAATCAAACACCAAGGTCGACATTAAAGAATGTATGCACTGAATTTAAATAAGGTGAAATTCACTTATCATGTAAATCGGAAGGGATAAAGATTATTAAAACAGCACCATATTTCTAGAATATGCAGATAAAGAAAGCAAAGGAAACTGGTTGCACGTGACTGGTTCATCCAATTTTGGAATATTATGCTCCTATTTGGAATCCTCAAAGGATATAACTAAAATTCTTCAGACAATTATTAAATAATCAATTTAACAATGTCTAATTGTCACTACTGATTGTCACCATTTTATCAATGTTTGTTTACAGTGTGGATTATGATCTCATAATTGGTGCAAGTCATGGCACTCAGTTAGGATTACTAAGTTGTTTTGTGTACCCCTTAATGGCGTTTTAGCACAACAAAGACTAAATTCCAACACAACAAAGGGTCATGTCTTTAATTAGACAAGCTATATAGGTCATGTCACTCATTAACCCATGGTAGCTACTTGTGGGTCCAGCCATATCCAAAACCAAACAATGTCTATTTGATAGGCCCATTGTTAATGCTCAATAACCCTATAAGTTTAATAAATTAGCAGCAACAGCTGGTAACAGTTACAGGACACTGATAGCGTGCATCATGATCCCACTATGATACTCAGTTAGGACTACCAGGTTTAGCTTTTTATACCAACAAATGACTCTAGCACATCAAAGGCTAAACAACAACACATAAGGGTCAAAAACAACATACCATATGGTTAATGTCTCTAATTACAATAGCAAAGTTATGTGACTCATTAATCCATGGCAGCTGCTTGTCGGTCCAGCCACATCCAAAACCAAATGATATCCAATTGATAGGCCCATTGTTAATGCTCAAAAACCCTATAAGGGTTTAATTAATTAGAAAGAAGGGTTGAAAACTGTAGGGTACTGATCTAGTTGAACTGAAAATGTAAGCAATGTCATCATTTTATCATTGCTCATTAATTTACAGTGCACATTGTGATCTCAGTTAGGCCTTCCAAATTTTCGTTTTGTGTACCGCCTAAAGACCCCCCTGGTACATCAAAGGCTAAAACACACCACAGCAAAGGAAAGGGCGTTGTCTTTATAATTACACACGCTAGGTCATGTCAGTCATTTAATCCATGGCAGCTGCTTGTGGGTATTGCCACATCCAAAATCAAGTACGTTAGGCCCATTTTTAATGGGTTCAAAATCCTATAAGGGTTTAATTAATCAGCAGGAAGGGTTGAGTGCTAGCTGTAGGGTACTGATCGGGCACAGCTAGATTTGAAAATGTAGGCCATGATATCATCATTTTTTTCATTGCTCGCTAATTATCAGTATGCACTATGGCCCTCAGGTCAACCAATTTTAGTTTTGTATACCCCCTAATGGCCCTTTAAGCCCATATGGAAGTCTAAAATACAACACAGCAAAGGGTATAATCTTTATATAATTACCCAAGGTCACTTCAGTCATTAGTCCTAGCTCTAGCTGTAAGATATTATATATACTTACACTAGTTAAACTTTAAACGGCAGATAAGACATCCAGAAATCCATTTATGCTCCACCACTTTATCTTTCTGGTTCCAATTCCAAAATAAAGCCCCGTTATCAGTGAAAACAAAGTCGAAACTACCAGACATCCAACCAAATTCCTTTAAAATTCTGCGCTCCTGTCAATGCAATAATAACGTCTGTGGGGAGCGTCGTAGTATTTATAGAGCGCTCCATCTGAATCGAGCGTTCAAGCAGAAGGCAAACCAGCAGTTGGAGAGGCACATCGTTGAGAGCGCTCTAGGAAGAAACCAGACGTCCGGTGGCGACATTTTTCTTTCAAGATTTGCATTACTAGTTAACCTTCCAGTTTTCATTTTCGCTTGTGAATTTCGCGTTTATCGTTTAAAAACGACCCACTACATTCCGTCAAGATGAGGCCAAAACTCGGCAGCGAACGCCGTGATGAATGGCACTGCGCTTTGTGCTGTCATGTCCGTACTGGCACGATTCTACTCGGCATCTGGCACTTGGAAAGTCTATATAGAACATTGAAAAATGGATGACACTTTAGGATGGCGAATAATTTTATGGTTTGCATCAATTTTTTTTTTCTTATTCACTCCTTAGATTTTGCACGTTTTGGCGCTTTCTATTATCGCCGTAGTTTTGATTCACCCCGAGATCATCGACAAGCCACACGACGATGGCAGCAACGAATCAATGTCAGTCGAACAGCAAAAAGCCAAAGCCTACGAATATCATTACGAACATTCGTTTTTCAAGGACTGTAAATGGACTACCCGTGAGTATTGAGCTGTTTAAGTATGACATATACTTGGGATGGGGTGGGGGAGTAGAGGTAAAGTGTGCGATATTCTGTTTGAAAAATTGGGTTGCAATAATTTGAAGTATGACTTACACTAAACATGTGCTGGCGTCATAGTGAAGCAAGGCCACACACATCATTTCCCCTTATTTCAAACAATCATAACAACTGGAAAACCGTTCAATCAAGTGATCCAGGTCGGTTCTTGACAGTCGGTTTCTCAAAAAATAACTGTAAAAACGGGCATGGGAGCATACACTGATATATACAGTACCATGAAGTGTATTGCGAACATGTCGAATCCGCTGTGTTAGCAGATGTGCTTGAACTCTTCAACAAAACATTTGGCAAAATCATTGGGGCTAACTAGAGTAAAAATCAGAATTGTCATACTTGAAAGCAACAAAAACGGCCAACGTTAAAAATCAACAAACAAACAAACAAAGCAACAAAAACGCTGGTAATAATAGTACATTGTAATTCATGTTCAATTTTCGTTTAAGATGACATCAATGCTGGAATGGCTGTCACGTTTTGCACCTTCCTGATTACCATGCTTATGGTTTATGGGGCAATCAAGGTAACTATAGAGAGGGTGAACTTTAGGCCAGTAATGGAATAATTAAGAGTAGACAGTTTAAAATTTTCATTCTAATAAACTTTGTTTTCCAAATGTAATTACGTTCAGAGAAAATAGTCAAATTCTGGAAGCTTAAAACTCATTTGCAAAAGTATGTTTTGGAACTTGATATCCTCGATACTTTTATCCTGAATGCATTATCAAAATTAATCGTGGTCATTAACACGCAGTTTGCGAGAGACCTTGAGTGACGTCATTTTGTATTGATTTTCACGTCAAGGTAGTGTCAAGGAGTTTTTGGTGGCACGTAAATGCCCTTGGAAAGATTAGATAGGCTTTGGGAGCATCGAATGATAAATACTGCATCTTCCAAACTCGGCCATACATTATTACTGTTGAGTAAACACAAATATCGCAAATGGAAAATTTAAAGACATTTTTTCCTAACCTTTTCAGGGAAATCCACGGTACCTGATGCCCTTTTTCTGCCTGCAAGTCTTTGATTTCTGTATTGCCAGTCTCACGGTCATTGGCTACTTCAGTTACATGCCCGACGTCCGTCAAACCATTGCTCAGAATCCAAACATCCCATTCCAGAAGGAACTGCTTAAACTGGACACCCAATGGCTGAGTCTCATCGTCTTGATTACTTTCATCTTTTTGATGATGGTCAAGGCAAGTAATCTGTTATTTTTCTCAGTGTGTCAAAAAATCCAAGATTTGCCATTCTGACGTTCTCTCAATTTACAGGCCTATTTCATTGGCGTTGTTTGGTCATGCTACAAGTACCTCATTTACCGCAACGCATCTAACAGCGTCGTCGAATACATCGATACCGACACCAGAGTAAGCTACCGTTTTTCAAGAAACATCATTTGTGAAAACTAGCACTCTATTTGGTGTCACACGCTTACCTGCCATCATATGTTGTTCCAGGTTCTTTTGCCTCCACCGGATTACGAAACAGCTTCAAAAGACTCCAAACAGTTCCTCCCTATTTGCGCCATTCCTCCACCCCCGCCATACACTCCTCGCGAGGAAACCATTTAAGGCTTGCCGATAATCTCCAACGTAGTAACGGACCATACTAGATGGTTGATCCATGCAGTCCATTTTGAGCATTATCCTAGCTGAAAATTGATATTGTTACTACATTTATTGTGTCACGTTTTCAGCGATTTTACAAGGGAATTTGTAGCTCTCACGTGAGTCAAAAACAGAATTTCAACAAAATGCAAGGCACAGTTAGGCAGCTTAAGAAAAAAATTCTAAAAGAAGCAGATTCATTCAACAGCATTCTACATTATATCGATATTTCTCTAAATGGAAACATGACAGATTTAACCATCAATTTAATTTTGGGGGATTTGTTTTCTAGGAAATTTTAGTAATTGTGCCAAGGTGTTTTTTCTTTCTTTAATTTTGAATGGATGTTGTTCAAATTCTAATACATGCTTAACCTCCTAAAGTAATTATGTATAGATAGCTGCTTTGAATGTATATCGACACCACCACATAGCTAGAAAATCACTCGTGCAGATTATTTAAGATACAACATGGAATTATTTGTAAAAAAAACCCATGCATCATTACCTTTCTCAAGGAACAGTGATCAACGTAAACCTCCAAATTGGATGAATTCTGCTGTTTTCAGCTCCTCGTGATAAGCAAGGCGATAATTGTCCAGGATGTTATCTGACAATGAATCTCAGTTGATTCCCGAGGTAAACAAGTTATTTTGTGACCATTTTAAACGTTATGGATGTTAATTCACTTACATGTATGTACATTTATGAAAATTAAACGTCACAAAGCTTTGTCAAGTCTTGGTGTTTAATAAATTTGTTTTCTTAATATGAATTCTTTAAATTACTCATTGCGGAATCTTTAAATTTAAAACTTGTGTTATAGGGAAAAGAATACATCAAGTCCTAGACCAATGTTTCTCAAATGGTAATCCACAGAAATTCAAGTTCCAAGAAGTAAAATTACATTGCACTGACTGAATCCATGCTAACATTTGACAATGGACAACGGCAATTGGTCTATTTTTACTAGGTTATAAAGACATTTATTTTCTCAAACAGAAATTGAACTAAAACTTATCAATGGGCATTTTTACAATTTACCTGGTTGAAAAGTTTGTCTTTAATGACTTGGGACATCAATCCATGTATTACTTCAATTGTTGTCTTGCAGCTAAAATAATTGGCAATAACAACAAATGAAAATCGGCAAAACGCGCTAATAAATCACTGGGGACCCAACTGGACATGTTTAGCCCGTGTGCGGTCTCAGTTTAAGTGACGACTCTCGTCTAATGTTCCCCCAGCTGAGCTCGCACCCGACATAAGCGCCACCTCTGGAGGAATTCATGGCATGTCATTGTTGCGCAAGGTCAATTATTGTGAAGGTCGATGACCCTGTCACAATCATAACAAAATATTCTGACAAAATTTTGAGAATTTAAAGAGTGCCAATATAATTAATTTTTTGTAAATTTGTTAATTTTTTGTTAAAATTTACATATGAAAAAGTATTGGCAGTTATGCCATGGTACTAGAAACACGTTTATTACCTGTCTTTTGTAGCTTTAGCTAGCTTGTCCTCCATCTTTTTCTCGTGTGGGTCCATTCCCAAAATAAATCCTCCACGGCCAAGTTGGCTTTCCGACTGCTCAAGCTTATCGGATAGGTCAAAGATTTGGGCAGTTGCATAATCTGCATTCTGTAATAAAGTTGAATGTTTGTATTTTGTCTATCGGGAAAGAAATATGACAACTTATGAACCTCACGTACTGTAAGCAGGCTTGATGAGCTGAGGGTGTTCACCCAGTATTTGTTCCACAACGAATCAAGCAGCCGACGATCGAGTGCCGATTTAAAATAAGAGACATCGAGGGAATAATACTGCTTGCAATGAACACCGAAATCTTCAATTTTATTCAAAGGAATTGTTTGGTATTCAGATGGTCCTTCATTCGGAGGTTTATAACCCTACAACAGCCACAAAAATAGTTAAAGCTATATTATCGAGCAATGTCATCAAATATTGAATGTTACTGGTAACTAACTCACCTTAGGATAGGTACGAAATGCACCTAGATTGACCTTGCCTGCTGAAATTGTTCTCACTGGGTCAATCTAGAAGAAAAAAATGGTAACACTTAAAAATTGCACCATGGATTTTCCTAAAAAATAAAGCAATGAAGTAAGATTTCTCACCACAATAGCTACAAAAGGTTCTTGGAACTGCTGATTAAGCATTTGGGTGCTAACATCAATGCCTGATAACCAACAGCCATAGCCCGGATGACTGTGATACCAGCCTATCACATTTTCTAATCGACCAACCTAAAATAATGAAACCATTAAGATTGTAAGGTGTTTCAGGCAATAAAATACACAACGGATCTGCAGGTTTTGTAAGAATTAACCGATGCAAATACACATATTGTGCAAATTAATAAACTGAGAATAATCTTTACTGCGGCACTTTGCTACCGGTAGTCTGTGTACTGTATGATACTCATTCTCAGTATGTACATGTAAGCTATATACCTGTTTAGCAGATTCTGTGTAGGCTGCCATGTATTCGTAAGCCTGGGCTTGAGCATTAACTCGCGTCTAGAATAAGAATAGCAGATATTATGAAGGATGAAGAAACGTTAGACTAGTATATGTGCAAATATTCCTGTAACTTATGTACTCACTTCTGTGCCTTCCACAGGAAGGGCAAACGAATCCATGGCAATCATTGTATTGGCATCAACCTTGCCCAGCAGCAGTCCCATGATTTCCAGGGTTCCACCTGACCTGGCATGCATTACCATTTTCAGGAGAGCCAATGCAGATATCTTAATATCTTTAAAGTAATGTGGGCTGCAATAAAACAAAAAAGCACATGTACCATCAGACAAATGATATATCAAATAAATTTAGGTGCGATCGAATAAGCCTAATTGAAATTCTTGAGCACTAAACACATTATATTCAAAGGATTTGACACATTATATCAAATACAATCTTGGCAAAACCACTGCACTTCTGTTCAACCATTCGTAAACTTACTCTTTATCCCACGGCTTTGCAGTCAATATATCTTGCTGTTGCCTTTTGTTGTATTTATAAATTTCATCTACAGTTTGTATTGTTTCCATATTATTAGACATCTCCCATGTCTTCTGAGCCATTTGCGCATCCATTTCAAATGTTGTTTTAGCTAGAAATCAAAACGTTTTTAAAAGAACTTCAGCTAAAATCTATTCTATTCCCACCGATTCCCACAAACTCTGAAATTTCGAGTCAAGCCGAGTTTTATGTCTCTTTCGAGTCGAGTCAAGTGATGTCACTTCCGAGTCGAGTCGAGCCGAGCTTTATTATTTTTCGAGTCGAGCTGACTGAAAAAAAGCAGGTTCAAATCCCGTTGTTTTAAATTTTTTTTTTTTTTAATTTTAAACTAGTAAAATGGAATTTACTCAAATCTTCTAAATTATCTATGTTTACTCTTATCATCCAATTTTCGCGAGTTTTACTGCGTTATAGTTACCGTTCAGACTCCAGCCTTAATTTGGAGTAAATTCTCACTCAAATTTGCCTATAATATGTATATTTCGGTGTCATATGGACCTAATGGAATTATAACTTACCATTTTTTATTTGGCGTAATTAAGGCTAAAAACACATATCAGCAAGTAAAAATGTGCTAAAGCAGGGCCACAGGGATGATCATGCAACTGCTTTTTTTACCTAAATTTAACAAAGTAAACTTCAGTTGTCATCTTTTACTCATGCATGACTCTTCTGTTAATTTTGATGTACAAATTCTGTATAAAAAATGAGCAATTAAACAAATGGCTCTATGAATGGTGGTGTGGCCCAACAGGGTGTACTTGGTCAGAAAATGGATAATCTGATGTCCTCTAGAGGATTTTGACAAAGCATTAAACAATATTTTTAAGTGGGCTTGCCGCTTTTTGTAAAATAATTTACAATTGTACTTCAAAACCAGAATCTAAAGCATACATATATTTTGCAAATAATGCTCATTTTAGAAAAGTAGGAATTATGCGATTTGCAAGTTTGCAAAAAAGGAATCTGCAATGAAATGTATGATTTTTTAAAGATTTTTTAGTATCGCAGACGTACCCAAAGAAAGAAAATTTAGAAAAAAATTCAGGGTATTCAAAATTTATATTTACAATTACAAAACCCATCACCTAATTTACATTTTATAATAGTTAAAATTGCAAAAATAAATTTTGGCAACCCTGTTGTGCAATAGATTCATACCAAAATGAAGCGACCAAATACTGATGGAATGATGTTCGATCTCGTCTATTCTTCCATAGATGTGATTCTCTAAAACTGAATAAGATAGAAAAATATGCTCACTGCAATTAAGAATAACAATGTTTACCCTATATTTATTGCATGCATGACATTCAAGAGTATCAACTGGGTTGACAAAGATACTAAGCGATAAATAAACGTATTTACAAATATGGAAAAATCGTCGATTTTTGTCACTCTCCACCGACTGCAAGCAATGGAATAAACGACAAAAAGAAATCCAAAATATTACTCGCCACCCAAATAACTAACAAGTTTTTTTTTTTTTTTTTTTCACAAATCACAGTATGCAAACGCTGACTGGAGTTCAACCACTTGCACTTTAAAACCACGAATTTGTCAACTGCACGCGCACGCACCACAAAACACAGTAAACAATTTTTATATGGAATACTCATGATCGATCTCTGCTCATGAAAACTTTGATCAAATACAGCTTAGCAGAAATTTACACTACAAGAAATAAAAAAAATGGAAAATTTTTCCCATTTTTGTATGCCCGTTTAGGGTAAAAATCTGCCATTTTTGAACTAGTATGCACCAAAAGATATTTATGAATTCGCTTACAATTTTCTTCTAACAAATTATCCCTCATTTTGGCAAAAAAAATGTTCTGGATTCTTTGGCAGGTAGCATCGCGACAAAACGAGAATGGATATATCCTGATAAAAAGAAGCAAATGTTAACAACCGTTGATGAGAATACAATTCAATGATATGTATAATATCCTCACAGGTAAATAAGGCATAAAGCAACAACGTAGAAATATAATATGTATCCAAGCACACGCACATTCTTTCTTTAAATAAAAATTTGTTAAAAAAAAATTAAGGAAAATTAAAAGGAGGAGAACAAATTCAACGCTTCCATAATAGTCTTGTCGACAAGAAAATATATGCCATGCTCTGCAAAAATGGGAATATATTTATGCACATACGCTAGATTTTGTATCACTTGTAGGCGCAGCCACAATGGTAATAATATCATATCCAATTTCAAATATTTATGTTAAAAATTCATCAATGTAACTACATTGTGTAGTTCGGTTACACCAAAATTATGGATAAAACAATGCTTTTTTTCTGGTCCCTTACAAGAAAATATTATAGTTATAAAATCAAGTTTACAAATAATATTTCGTGCTACCTGCAAAGTGAAACTTTCGTTGTAGTTATTCTTTCTATCACCAGAGCATTTTGTTAAATTTTGAAAAACACCAAAACAAAAATAACAAAAATCACGTAACTTGACTGCGCCTACATGCGACTACAATCAGTTTTAATTAAAGAAATACTTACATTTTTTAAGAAATATATGCATTTTAATTGTACATGTACAACTAGTCATTCATGTCAAACCAGCAAGTATTTCGCAAACATCTACATCACCTCTATATAATAGTAATAGTATTTATAATATACGATTTTTTCTGGTATTTGGTGCAAATCTGTCAAGACGATTTTTAATGTGCTATCAGGTTTGTTTGTTTGTTTTCGTAATATATCATCTGTTAACCTGTTAAATAACTTGTTGAAAACCTGGATAGTTTCTACAATAAGACAGAAATCCTACTAGTATTAATGTTACATTAAAAGTACTCTTGACGTTGCGCAATTAATGAAATTCCATAGAAATTATACAACTTTACAATTGTTTACAGACTTTTCTGGAATAGTGCCGAACACAGGAGCAGGGAGAGGAGGAGGAGGAAGAGGAATCGGGAACTAAAAGTGTTTCCAAAAAGGAAGGATTTAAAGGGCTTTACCGATGCGATGAAGTCTATTGGGGGACGCTGTTATCCATCCATTAAGCAAACATCTAACAAATATGCCGAGCGTGATGGAACTATAGTACTAAAAAAAGTGGGCCGAAGCACATTCAAGTACCCTCGTTTCTGCACAGCGTGTTACTCTACGAGTTCGTGAAAGCAAATCTAAAAAACCCTGGGAAGGATAAAAGCATTAATTATTTAAAAAACTTCAAGTGGTCTCAGAATGGACTGAAAAGTTGGGGGTAAAGAAAACAGAAAAGTTCAGAGCAGGAAGCAAAATTGATGCTGAGCGTAAGTTTTGGGACAACCGCGGGAATTTTCTGATTGTTTAGCATTGCAGTACCTGTAAGATGGCACTTACAAAATTACAAGTAAAGTAAATTTTATTGGGTTTAAGTGGTACCAAAGCTGCAGTCGAAATTCAAGCCCTTCAACATGCACTGCCATCTACCGACATACAAAACATTTATTTAGAAATTTGGAGTTTAGTGTATCTTTTTTTTAACAAGTTTGAACTGTATTCAGAATCCTTAGGCCAATTATATCATTTCTTTAATTTAAAAATACAGCGGAACCTCAATTATCCGAGTTAATGTGACCGAGCCTACTACTGATGATACAGACCGCAGGGGCCATTCAGTATTCACAATAAATTACACTAAAATTTTCCCAATGTGTATTGTACTTCATACATTTTAAATGTTGCATAAAATAAGGACAAATACATATTTGTGCCTTTTTTGTAGAACATTGTGTGTTTTTCTTCGGGTTGCAAAAGCAAGCAATACTTAGGGGCCTCAGGCTTGAGGGGCTCTACTAGAGTCCATGGGCCCAGGTCCGTATTTCTATTTTTATGATAAAAACATACATTCGTACTCGTAGAAATCTCAGTTGTTAATTATTTCGAAATACATTTCATTCAACTGGTGAGGGGCCCCAAATTAAATGTTGCTTCTAGGCCCAATAACTGCAGTAATGCCACTGAAATTCATATACAGTACAAATCAGAAACAACTTTTTAAGAACAAAAATGTATAATTTTAAAGTTTTTTTAAAAACTTGGGAAATTGAGATTCTGATGTATGTCAATGCGCTGCTAACCGTAGAGAGCCATTTAGCAGAAGTCCAAATGACCAGTCATCATGCAGAGCACCACTCTAGCGTACATTAAAATATGCAGCTTCAGTAGATTAATGAAATTAAGCAACCCAGATTTCAGATATAAACAGAGATATTACTTCCAAAGGATTAGTAAAAGCTCTCTTGCAATTTTCCAACTCAAATCACGTTTGGAGCAGATTTTGCAGCATAGTTTGGCCTACTTTTTCTGCTCTGTGTCAGTTTATGCGAAAGTCGTTTGAATTTATTATTCCATTTTACGAGAGTTGCAGCAAATGGAAAAACTGCATCTTAAATTGTTCCAAAAACAAACCACACGGTTACAGCCGCATTGTAACTGCGGAACTGCCTAATTAGGAATTTATAAGGAAACCTTTCGGAGAATAAAAGAAAAGTGGATGTGATTTAGTGAAATGCGCACCTCGGCGCAAGGCAATGCTAAAACCTTGTTAAAAGGGATTTCCTCGACCGTGGTCAGTTACGAGAAGTAGGTTATTTTGTGCTTCTTTTTTGTGTTTTAGGGTCTGCTGGAATCCCGGAAGAAGAAGCAGGAATTACGGAGATAAGAATGAGCGGGTGCGCTTACGGGTGGAAGGAGTACGACAGGCTTGTAGCCGAGCTCCGAGAGCGCCACTGTTCGGAATCTTCGCCCTGAAGCGCCGTAGCTTCAGGTTAATGTGTTTTTTTTGTGTTTCTTTTTTGTAAACTTCAATATCGTTCTTGGACCCAAGTGTCAAAATGCAACATAGAAAAGCTACGGCCCTTGGGAAAGATTCCATTGCGGCAAAGCACTTTGAACTCCGCCACAAGCTGACGGGGAAATGGGTGGTTTTGTCTGGAAGTCTATCTCAGGAGAACAAATGAGAGGGCGGGAGTTGGGATCAAGGAAAAGTCAATGACTTACGATGTGTCATTAACACTGACAGCCGCCATTGGGAGGTGCGGGATTCTCCGTCAGACGTGTGCCTTTTGAAGCATTCACCAGAGTGGGATCGGAATCTAAGCTTTCAGACATTTTGTCGCAGATAATGTCTACTAGGCGCTCGAAAACGGCTTTGACGTTCATGTTTTCCTTGGCCGAGGTTTCAAAAAACTCCAGGCCCAGTTGATCAGCCAGCTGCTTGCCACGGTCTGCAGAGATCACCCGCTCGTCCTCCATGTCACATTTGTTACCCACCAAGATCACCTGTGCATTGTCCCAAGAGTACGTCTTGATCTGAGTACACCTAAGAGAAAAAAAACGATTGATCCAATAACTGCCTGTTCATTTGCTTACTTTACTTCTACAAGTAAAAACGGTTCAAACCAAGGTGGTCCAGCTTTCCAGACCAAAATGGCCGCAAGAGTACTTCGGCACAAAACCTCAGTACCCTCAGGCCGCACAATCAGATATTATAAAGATTTCGGTACTTAATATTTTCTAATTGTTGACATCAAAATTATTATCTAACCTCGCTTAACGAGCACCTCACAAAACTAGTAATCCGCATAATGAGCCAAGGCCGTATATATGGGGGGATTTGGAGATAAATCCCCCCGAAATCCAATAATTTTACAAATTTCAAACCGAATCCGCCAATTTTTTTGCGATTTTTGGACCATATTCCCCCTTTGAGTATTTATTTTAAAAATTTCAATTTTTGAGTATTTTTTTCGACATGGAACGGATTATTGTATTTAACATAAATTTCTATGGTAAAAATTGTTTCGCTTAACGAGTAAGACTCCGGAACGAATTATACTCGTTATGCGAGGTTCCACTGTACATTACGAGTAAAATTTGAGTAAAATTTTTTCTTGAATATTACCAAAAGCTGCCAAAAATGATTTGGTCATCCTGGTCCAAACGTTTTATTAATATGTTTGAAAAACTCATTTGAAATACATAAAAATTACTATTTTCCTCAATGTCCCACTAAACGTTCACTTTATGACAGCCATGATTATGATCCCAGAATGTTTTGCTTCCCAAATAACTTTTGAACTTAAGTTTGAATCTTACCAATCCTGCACGCTATTGAAGGACTCTTCGTTTGTGATATCGTACATTAGAATAAAGCCCATCGCTCCTCCTAAAAAAGCCAAGTTGGAATAAATGGAATGTGACATGTGTCCTGAGTGTCCGCTATAAAGTGTCGATTTGTGCAAAAATGACACACACAAAAATCACTTACTGTAGTAAGCCGTGGTTATCGTTCTGTAACGTTCCTGACCAGCTGTGTCCTAAATAAAAGAAAGAACAAATGCCAATAATCATCCCAAACGTTCTCTGCTCCTGATTCCATCATTAACGGGGCGCCAAGAACATAGAAATCCGTGCACTCACCCAAATTTGTAACTTTACCCTCTTGTCTTGTCTGAATACTGTTTTCACCTTGAAGTCGATTCCCACCGTACTCACGAAAGCTGATGTGAAAGAATCGTCGGCATATCGGAACAAAAACGACGTCTTTCCAACGCTGCTATTGCCAATAATTAACAGCTTGAACATGTAGTCGAAATTCTGATCAGCGGCATCTTTTTGCCACTTAGAGTCTTGAGCAGCAGCCATCTGGAAAAAAACAACAAGTTAGCCGTGAATGAGTGCATGTCAGACAATCAATATATAACAATTGTTCAGCCGCAGAAATTGCTATTGAAGTCGAACTCCTTCGTTAGTGCCTGTATTGTAACGTTCAACAAACGTTGGGCCCATATATATATCAACCATTATCAATATTTGCTATATTTTTAGATGATATGTTCATACATATGTGACACATGATAAATTTCCTAAATTCCTGACTACTTTGCTGAATACTAATGTCACTTGGAGCTAGGACACTGTTGTTAATTCTAAACTCGCTTATATTTGCATAATTTCTAAAATCAGGGTACATGTGCAGTAAATTTGTTGGACAATTCAATGATATTTCAAGGATTTCAATCCTCAACCCTTAAATTTTCAAAGAGAAATTCTCAAAACCAATTACCAAAACAGTTTCCAAAAACTCTGAATATTTCTGTTTTTCAACCATTTTTTACTTATGGCACACTAAACTAGGTCTACAATTGTCGAGGCACACCGGTTAAGAAACACTGGAATACTCGCTTATATTTGCACAATTTGTAAAATTAGGGTGCATATGTGCAGTAAATTTGTTGGACAATTCAATGACATTCCAAGGATTACAATCCTCATCCCTTAAATTTTCAAAGCGAACTTCTCAAAACCAATTACCAAAACAGTTTTTAAAAAAGTCTGAAAATTTTTGTTTTTCAACCATTTTTCACACTAAACTAGGTTTAAAATTGTCGCGGCACACTGGTTAAGAAACACTGGAATACAAATATTAATCCAATTACATTCAATGTGTAAAGGGGAAATTCTAAAACATTGTTTCTGTAATTCAGAAAGTCATGAAATTTCTCTAACAATTTTTGATATGGGAGAAATATGCCATGTATGAAAAGTATATTTTTTTACATAAAATCTTTTCTAGCGTTTCATTCCAAGAAATTCTAGCATCAACTGGTGCTTAACACTTATTTAAGCATAATTACAACATTTCAAGTAACTTTTACAGTACAAAATACTTGATTTGTTCAGTAAATGGACAAGTTTGGATCTTTGATCATTTTTCTAAACAAGAAAGTGTAATATGAGACTAAAAAAACAAAATGTTGTCCTATTTTTCTTTAGTTCTGCCATGATCTAAACATCACGGATGAGAGAAAATAAATCTAAATGAGAAGGATTCCAATACTACTTTTCCGTTTTTATCCAACTCGAGATTCCGAAGTCTCATCAGGTTGAACGAGTTCTTCGACTATTTCCACGCCATACAATTTCCAATTTTCCGCATACAAAGTCCACTAGCATTAAGCCTCACTGCCATTTCGCATCAATCACAAAGTCTAGGGAACTGAGACCGGTGGCACCACTATTTGCCAATGTTAACAGACAGGAAATCGAGCATTTCTTAGCTTGTAACATTTCAGTTTTCAAGGCCTCAAAACGCACCCAAGATGCAATCTGATGCTCCATCCTCCTAGTACACATGAACACAGATTTGGGGCCACGATTCTTCGAAATCGATATTTTTACAGAATTCTAAAACTGGCAGCAGCGCCAAGCCAGGACAGACATGTAAGGCATGTTTACTCAAAAATTCGCAACAAAAAAAAAAGAATTGCAAGTGGCAGCCAAATAATTGATGAAACAATTATGACAAAAAATGGTAATCGATAGACGTGACGTCAGCTGAAATCCTTTCCAATTTTTAAACCCAAGAGCAAATATTTCTGGGACTAGCTAAA
This sequence comes from Julus scanicus, assembly GCA_034698625.1. Lineage (NCBI taxonomy): Eukaryota > Metazoa > Arthropoda > Diplopoda > Julida > Julidae > Julus > Julus scanicus. Next base: position 13,276 of record JAQGBW010000517.1, on the reverse strand, counting down.
CGTATTAGTATTCCGGCAATGAGTCCTCCACCATTTGCATCTATTTTCCTTTGATGGATGAAGGACCGTCTTTTACTTTTCCAATTCATCGTTGGTGGAGAGCCCCAACAATCGAGTAAAGTTAGATCAGGCCAGAAAAACAAACAAATGGAAACTGATGCAAAACTGCAACCAAAGCGCCCTTGACGACAAAACCGTGACGTTATGTCGAGGACAAACGTGCTGGAGTACTTCTGCAGTGTCCCAATTAAAATGTTTACTTCCGGGGCTTTCAGTTAATTATGTCAAGATCTCAAGCATTTCGTCTAAATGCGGATAAATTAAGTATCCTTAATGAACTTAGCTATAAAGCTATATTTAACATTGATGTTGGGTCCCCAAACATAGAGTCGACTATGTGGCATGGTATATGCTGATTTTAGGGTACTGTGTTGAATAAAAAATTGGAATTTTTTTAAATGGGAATATTTAGGGGCCATTTAAAAAGGCCATCCCCGAAACTCCTTTAAAAATTGACCATCTTCCCTCCATTTTAGCCCTTAATTTTTTGAAAAAGTAGGGTGTCCAGAAAATTTGTTGGAGCATAGAAAGGCCCATCCACGACATTTTTCCAGATTTCCTGACTACGTAGGGAAATTCCAGCATAAAATTGATGTTTAACACAAATTTAAATATAATACCCGACTTTCCCGATGTTATAAAAATCAAGGTATATATATTTGGGATTGTGGACATATTTTTGCTGGTCTCACTTTTTTCCCCTTTCACTGACTTTTAAAACTCAATTAAACAGAAAAACCAAAAACTGAAAAATACCATCATTTAAATATGGTACTTCTATACTTTCTGTGAAGTAATTTAAAAAATTCCACTTTCGTCATGTCATGTTCGGTTATTTAAAAAAAAAAAAAAAAAAAAAAATTGCAGTAGCAGGACCACCCAATTTCCTTCAAAAATTTCAAGATCCGCCCAAGTTATTATTAACCAAACCCACCATTGTTCGTAATATCGATTATTGAATGCATATTGCAATAAATAATTTGCCAGACATGTTTTGGTCATGTCAAAAATGCATTAGAAATGCATAACACTAGTTTGATGTACTATCAAAAACTTCAAAAGTATGTGTTTTAGGAAATGTTTTCCAAAATTACTTTGGACAAACCGAAGACGACGATATTGAATGGGAGAAAATCCATATAACTTCCTCGGAAAAACTGACACATCATTTGTCGTAAATTATTGGGAAATTTTCAATTTGTTACACTAAAACTAAGAAATACCTTACTAGCTGTAAAACTCTTACATTTTCGTCGCAAAAGTGTAGTGTGGCCCAGATGTCATATGTCTACAGAATGTAGTGAAGTTTTTATACTCGTTTTGGGGCCAAATACAATTACTGCATTATTTGTTTTTTGTTCAATGGTTACTTAGATTTATACTTCAACTTATACTTCGATATAAATGGAATTAAAGGGCAACATGTTTACATTTTAATAATGTTCTATCTTTATAATGACCCTGAATGCATAACAACGTTATTGTCAACATATACGAACTTAAATTATCAATACTCATTATTTTGATAATAAACTCCACCGCGTATTTAATGATGTCGCTAAAATTAGTAAGTCGAAACCTAATAACACGAGTAATTTTAGATAAGCAAGTATATATGAAATGATAACGTGAATCTACTGCTGTAAACCTTAAGGGCATTAATTAAACCTGCAATATGCGTTTTCCCATGAACGTTTAGCATTCGTTAATTAAACCAATGTATAAACAACAACAAAAAATCACACGAATATGTGAAATAAATGGTACATTAATCATAAATCTAAATATTTGAAAATGTTTATCTATTGCGTGCCAAGTGTAGAGCGTGTTCGAAACGTTCACCTTTTCTAATTATTTTAAACTCAATACAGGAAACATTTTCACAATTTTTTAGGCTGTATATTCACGAACACTACGAGTCATTTTTTGAAAAGCGCCATCTGTGAGCATACGTGATAAATCAGATGGTGATAACAATGGGCTCTCTCTACGGTAAAGCGTCTCCTTTTGGAGGGTCTGTCACAATGGATATGCTATGCAAATTCAGCCCAGTCTAGATGGGAATAAACACAAAGGGGCCATTCAAAAAAAAACGTCCCCAAAACTCCTTCAACTAAAAAATACCACCATTAGTGGACCCATAAAGGTGCGTATCCACCAAAAGAAACATTAGACACACAAAACATACACATGCAAACATTGATGTGTCCAGAAGTGTTTGTGAAACAATGTGTCGAAAAACGGCCATTTTCTGACACATTTCATGTGTCCTGGCGATCGCTCAAGAGGCGGCCGGTCTGGATCAAACGAAATTTGCGACACATGTTTCGAAAAAACATGCTGGAAACTTTTCTTCAGTGTTTTATATATATGTATATGTTTCTTTTGGTGGATACCGACTTTAATGGTATCCCCATCTCTCCCCTGTGACCCGTCCATATGCCAGCAGACCCCTTACCCCGGACGTCCTTTTTGAATGGCCCCTATGGTTATGTAGCCATGAGTGTATACCACTAAACTTCTACATTCGTATGTCAAATATATTCTAAATGTAACATTTACAAGCACAATCTATATGTGCATTTTGTGCAACAGTCTGCTACAGTGACAAAATAGCGCATAAAATAAATTACGATATGCCTGCAATGCATGACCCATTTCAAAACATCAATGCCATATTAAAGGAACACGAATGACAATTTTCGTGAAAGCCATTTTGCAGGTGTCATGGCCTTTTCACCATTTTTTTTAGAAACCTTTGTACACCTTCCTATACAATGACCAGCGATTGTGCAAACTTTCATTCCATAATTCGGCTGGTTTTCATTTGCCATTATTAATTTTCAACATCAATTTCCTTTTAGAAATCCATACAAGCGACCAGCAGAATTTCCACTGAAAAAATATGGGACCCGACCCCCAAAAATGGATAAAAACAAGATTTCTTCACCTCTACCACCCCCATTTAATTAAACGGATACACGAACGAAGTTATCCCGGTTACTGATATTAAAACCAACATATCGAAACAGTGTGAAATATATCTTCCAATAGTCAGAATTTCACTGCAAAAGGATTTGGGGAAACTAGAATCCCATTTCATGGTCTGCTTTCTATGGCATACATTTTTCGTGAAACTGTAGTTTAATCGCAATATTAGAGAAGAATCGATTTTTGGTTTGACATTTACTGAAATGCAAAACTTCAACTTTTTGAGATATTATAGTAATATGAATTGCTATCTGAAGGGAGAGACCTTACTTTATAAAACCAGATTAAGTATTTTTTTTTTTTTCAGTTGACTAATTTTTCCAGAAACATTTTATACGAGGGGCGGTCAAAATGTATTGCATATTCGTTTATTATTCGAAAACCAGATGTCGTAAAAAAAAACTGAAATAGCTTGTATGACCAGATGTAGGACCAGAGTTTGTTGACACATTTATACACCAACGTTTGATGAGATTGTTTATACCCCTCTGGTAAAAAACATTATGTTAGCTATGCAGATAGTGCCACAAATCGACATTTCCGGACGACCACTTCTCTTTTTTTCAGTTAAGTTTCACGTCCTTTCCTAAAGTTTAAACACCACCTCTGTACCGTACTTTGTAAAACACATTTGTCACCATAAACTCCTAATATTTCACTATAAATTTCACTAGGTTTCAAGCCTTTCAACACTGAAAACGAATAACACTTCGTTGTTCCTCTTACGTGAACACTTTCAAGTGAGTCGCCATTTTGTTTTTGATGATTTGTTCGAAATTCTGCACGAATTTTCAGCTCTTTAAAATGGCTATTTCATTTTTTTTATACGACATCTGGTTTTCGAATAATAAAACGAATATGCATTACTTTTTGACCGCCCCTTGTATTTATACTTTGCCTTTTGCAACAAAAAAAAACTGAATACTTGAATTTTGTTTTTAGAAAAAGCAATTCCATTTCGATAAACGTAAATTTAAAAAAACTCCAATAATAACATTCCTTTCATTTAAAAGTCAGTGCCATGCATGTAGGGTTTTGCAAATGCGAATGAAATTTACTATATATCGCTAATCTTGAAATAAACCTGCCATGCAAGGATCGATATGCGCTGTAATTACATCAACAGATAGAAACCCAAAATAATTAATCAATAAAATAGATAGGTTTATGGGGGAAATCGGAAAAAGCAGTTGTTATCGTTATTAAAAACAACCTCGTATTTGTGCGGTATATAGACCTAAAAGGTAATATACACAACAAGAAGCTCTTGAATGCAAAAAAAAACGACTTATTTCATACATGGAAGGCCACTGATTACACCTACGGATATTACACAAAAACCGATAATTTGTAATTAAAAAAGCGAAGCGTGACTATTTCCCATTTATGTACTTGGAGCAGTAGTTATCAGAAGCGATAAGCGATGGGAAGATTGTCAGAAATCACTTGGAAAGTGAAGACATAAATGTTGAAAAAGACGATAATCGAAAAGGACCTCGGCACCCAAGATTGATTAAAATCGAGGCGAAAATCTTGCCAATTAATTTTTTTAAATTGAATCTTGTCCTTGTACATCTTAGAAAACATCAAAGCAAACTAGGATGATTTTAAAAGAGTACAAGAAGGATCTCATCGATTTTTTAGTAAAGATTAAAAAAAACGTCATGGAGTAAATCTTATTTCAGCTTATTTTGTTGCCTTTTGATATCAACAAGTTGGAATCCAGATTCTGTGAAATCAGATGTTATTGTCAAGATTTTCCTTTCCAGAGCTTTTCTTATACAGCATATGAATTTTCTTTTTCTTGTAAAAAATCATGGAATTCTATGGATTTAGTTTTCTCCTGAGGTTCCGCTAGTTGTCATTAATTTAAATGTTTTGCTTGGGGAATTTATTAAGGAGCTACACCGTCACGACTTTAAAACATCAATAGAACATAATGAGATACAGCACAACAAAACTAAGAATTCTCTGTAAAATCTAGAGGCAGAATTCAGGAACAAAAATGTATAATCTAATAAACCTCTCCAAACTAATAAACCCCCTTTAAACTAATAAACCCCTCTAATTTAATAAGTCTACTAGTTTAGAGGGGTTTATTAGATTAGTAAGCTATGGTAAAGTATAGTCTGCAAGGAAGCGTGGAAAGTATTAAGGCCTTGGTAGGAGTGCCTTGACTAGCAAACACTTTTGCAGATACAGTTGGACAAACATCAATACAGAAATATGTCACTGAAACAAAGTTTCAACAGCTTAGGTTGGTGAAACCATGTTAAAGTTTCATGAAACATGCAGTGTGCACGAAGCATAACGTGTTTTTGCATATATATATACATGCAAAAACACGTTATATATATATATATACTTTTGTTCATAGATCACATAAGTGCAGACAATTGTACAAAAAGTTACATTGCATTTCCACCAAAGTGTTGACAGAAAACTCCATCTGGGCTTAAAAGTTCAAACTTGGAATAATCACTCAACAAGCTTTACAGTGTTTACAGATTGTCTGCCATGCAAAGCGGCATCAAGTAGGGTGCCTTAGGATTCTACACATACAAGTATAAACAGTGGATTAATTAATGCCAGATTTTATGCCGACATTGAGTTGATGTCGTCATTATTCACTCAATTCAAAATTCGGGTTTTTAATGACGCAGCCAACAATGTACCTACCAACAAGGTAAATTCTTTAAAAAGGCATTTTTTAAAAACACGTCATTTCAGGTTTATATATGAAATGTCATAAATGATACGGTGACTTAGCTAAACACTATGCAAATTAGGTCACTAAAAGTCAATGATAGCTAGCACAATCGTTCCAGAAACTCCTATATATATAGAGTAATAATTTTATTTATTATAAAGAACGTTAAAACAAGAATAATCGACTGTATCACCGAAATTACCTTGCTATTATTTTCAAAGTATATAGATACTTTACATAATTCACTATATAAATGATGTATACACTTTTACCAAATTCTATTAATTAATTTATAACAGGGATTAACAGGCCATTAATTGCATATTAGTGCTTGGAGTAGTTCACAAAAGTGCTAATAAAATAAGCATTAAAAGTTTCAATTAAAATAAAGTGCCCGATTTTTCCCCACTTAAATTCTTAATGGCAATTACCAACAAAAAAAAAAAAAATGATCCTGAAATGCAAAGTGCTAATTGAAAGATGTACTTGAAAAATTTCCTTTTATGTCAATTTATTTAAATTGGCAATGTAATCGAGCTCGGTGAAACTAACAATTAGTGCATTATATTTGAAATGGTAGTACCAACAAGGTACTAGACGTCATGCAAATTTTCTACCATGTTTTTTTAAAAAAAAAAATATTAAAAATCTTCAAAGTTCATCCCATGAAGAAACCAAGGCGCTTCTGGAGATGGATTAATGGGGACGTCAAATAAGTGGTATTTCGTGATTTCCCAACTGCCCAGGTTTACTTAGTCTTCCAATTCTTTATCCCCCTCCCAGATTTCAGAAAACGAATGACTTTAAAAGCAAGACAAATATTAAAATTTCACGAGTGGTTATGTCTTGTGATTCTCCGAGGAAACGCAGGCTTAGTAAAGCTTAATTCAAACTTATATGGCGTTTTTTTTCTCCAAAATATAAGACCCTAAAAAATTAATGTTCAAATGCACTTTTACTTTTATTAAGGCATAGTTTAATATTTCCGTCTGTATCATATACACCAAAAAACGTATTATGAAAAGTGATATTTCTAGCAAAATCAAGCTCTTTCTTAGAAAAATACTATTTGCAGCCATAGTGATTAATTTAAGTGGGCATAAGGTAGTAACTAAGAAACAGGATTTCGAATCTATAGCAACATAAGGATTTTGCGACGCCTCTTGGTCAAGTATCCTATATAGCATTATTCTCAAACCAATCATCAAATCCATGCAATGTTTATAAAAAAAAGAATAAAGAATTTACAAAAACTGCAATAAGTTTCAACAACTCCCTTTTCCCCAAAGATTTTATAAAATATTTACTCAAGTATTTGCAAAAGGAAAACCAGTACGGCAGCAAAATAAGAAGAAATAGTCTTTTAGATAAACACTAATACTTTAGAAAATTCCCAAACGAAATTGCTGAAAATGTTTTCTTTTTTTTTTTTTTACATTCACCGGTCATCAAAGATCAATAGGCCTATACATTTACAATGAATAAAAAATATACAGCACGACGCTTTATTGACCATTGTGCTTCGAATTTATACCTCTTCTTAAGAATGGCTTTATGAATCTTTCAAGCATAAAACAAGAATAGTTGAATGGGAGAAACCTACTTGAAAGACTTCATATAACACAACCTGCAGGGTGTCCAGGAAATTTGCTGGCATTTTTTCCATGCTGTGCATTTATATTGACAGAATCTTTCGAAGATGCCTTTAATCAATAATGCTGCATACAACAAATAAACAACGTATCCTATAAATTCCCCTAAACACTATAACTGATTACTGAACACTTTAAAACAGGATTTGTGGGAAAAAAATTCAAGAATATTTCAAGGACCTCACATTTTTAAGGACACCAGCTCAACAATGACAACCGGTTTTTTTCCCAAAGAGCTTTCAAGGGTCTCTAAACTTCGGACAGACGAAAGTTTTTATTTAAACTATGCTTTCATAAACCCAAAAATTTCACCATTCTGTCCCTTGAGATTGTTATATTTACTGTGAACATACACTGTTGTATTTCAGTGTTTTTTAAACGTTGTGCTGTGACAATTTTAGGCCTAGTTTAGTGTCGTGAGCTAAAAAAGGTTGAAAAAACTGTTGTTATTTCATGTAGTGTCGTTATTTTTTCATGAGAATAACAAGATGATTTATTGGGTACAGACCTCTTTGTACCCTATATATATAGCGTCATTAGAAGTTACATTGTACCTTCCTGCCATACAACTGCTTTTTACAGGATGACAACAAATAACACTCATCATGACTGGAAATCAACTTCCAAAAATCACTTAAAAAAGAAATTGCATGGAATGGACACACGCAAGTCACCTCCTTGTTCACGAAAATGTCATCAAATTTGGTTAATTATCTCTTGGATTATTGTTCCAAAGCAGACATTTCGTATTTGTCAGTTATTTGCCCAGTACTCATTCGCACCTCGAAATATCTCAAAATCGTCACATTATATAATCGACATTCAACCCCGGGAGAAAACTATGAATCAAGGCTAATGGTCCCTGTTCTAATGTTCGATTAAATGCAATGGTCCTTCAACAAATGTTTCTGCCGAGGTAATTACGCTTTAAAGGATCGTGAAGGTGTTCGTAGCAAGTATTGTTAATAATTAAAACTTCTATTTACGAGTACTTAGTGGCTTTTAAACAAGTTCGGCAAGTGTGTATTAAGAACTAATGAACGCTCGTATACAAACAATTTAAAATGGTGCTAAATTAACACACCATGCAAGTCAGTACAGTGGAACCTCGGTTTACGAACGTCTCTGTTTACGAACACTACATGTTTATTCGCTTTACGAACGATGCTTCAGTTTACGAACGCATTTCTCTGGACCACCAATCAAAGGTCCGAGTTTCTGAAATTGTTTTACTATAGTTTCAGCAGAATATCTTTGTTACTAATAAGTTTTACTAAATACAGGTAACATCAAAATTTTATAATTTCCAATGATTTATATTAAAATCTACTGTATTAGTTTCATAGATACAGCCTACATTGCAAATATGACAAAAGTTCGTCTCTTGTTTTATCCACGCCAATTGCATATGCAATTGATGACAATCCATTGATGACGTCGATTTAAGACAAATCATATAATTAACTACAGAATAAAGTAAAATAATGCAAATTTTCCTAATGGAAACAATGATTGTTAAAGCAAATTTCTTAAACAGAATCTGCAAATGAACTTGATTCACAGCAACGTCAGCATGACGACACCACGTGAGTGTCTTTATTTCCTATAATGTTGGAAATCATGATTGTACATATATATTAAACTGCTTTCTTTTAATATTACTGTTATATTTATTTCCTGTCTGTATTATTTCCACACATAAAGCCGTAACATTTTTTTTTGAATTCTAGGACAGATAACGCATTATTTGGATTACATTAATTGCAATAGCAAAAATTGATTCGGTTAACGAACTTTTTCGGTTCTCCACTGTATATCTCCACTTATTCCACTGTATAATCATCATGCAGTAGGTTTGATATTAAGTTTACAAGTGATAATTAATGGAGTAGGGTAATCATCGAAAGTAAGCATTACGTTTGTATTACAACAAACTATAGTGAATATCTAGAAAACATTAAACGTGTTCTGAAACTTCAAACACATCGAACGCAAACATTAAAACAGATGTGATATCTATGCGGCATCTATGTTTATACAATATTTCGATAGATGTAGTGACGAACTCACTCCCTCAGTTGGATATGGGATAAAAACAATTCCCCGCATAAACTCTGATGACCCCTTGTTACGTTTCGCATCAGAACCCACCAATTTAAATTCCCAACACGTATGCAGTATATAACGATACTTCCTAAAATACCTTTCACATGGATTAGTAATCTGACTCAGTTTAAAACACAACCTGATATAGAGGTTCACATGCACAATTCCTTTCAGAATGTGTTCTGGAACTGAAACCAGTTGACACATAAACAAATACGATATGATTATATCATGAAGCTGATCGTCAAGGAGCTGGCCTTTAAAAAATCCTAGTCAAAAAGGAATATTATAACTCAAGAGTTATATTTAGGTATTGCAGCTTATTATAGTAACATACATGAATTAATAAAATATGATGTAATGATAACAGACGCTATCAACAATATGACTTAATTCGTCCATTGGACCGTTTCTGAATCTCCAATCCAGCTGCATTCACGAAATTGGTTCTTATGTGCTATAATGAAAATGTCCTCTTAATTCGTTCGCTTTAAACACCGGTGTCCATTGCAGTGTCAGTATCTTGTATACGACAAACAAAAGGGGAAAAAGAGTAAATTGATTTGTTTACATAATATCCCATTTTCACAATCAGGTCACCCTTGAAGATTTCCCTGGCGTCTTGGGCGTCAGGCAGCGAAAGACGCCACAGGGGGAGCTTTTAGAATTCGACAGGCAAAAACCACCCTCAAGGGGACCCAAATCGGCCATTATCTCCAACTCCCACGCGTTGAAAAAAAACGTCATAAATAGATTGAAAAGTGCCTCTTTAACACATTTTTGTTGTTTTTTAAACGAGGCCTATATACTACGAATTCGATTGGATTGGAGGCTAAACTCCATCAATTCCGAAAAGGGTAATCCAAATTAGGCCTAATCTTCAGTCAACAAAAACCCACATCGCCACGTAATTTTTATTTAGACACCAAGGATTTGTAAAAAATTAAAAGAAAAGAATATTCCGACCTAATCATTCTAAATTAATCCAAAACAATTTTTTTTTAATATTCAGAAGCGAAAACCTGAAATGGTTTGAACCGTTCCAGAATGGCGAACGCAAATCGATTACCGTCGGAAAAAGGACGCCTATATGTCGTATGAAAAAGATGAAAAAGTGAAATTTTAAGGTGTAAACATATAAAACCCAGAAAAACAGTTTAATTTAGAATGCTATTTATTAGCATGTTCCAAAATAAAAAATAAAAAAGGCGAGAGGCAAAGGAACATGCGATTAGACAAGGGGCGTCACAAAGGGTAGAAAACGAGCGAACCAGAACGGTACTTACGACGGTGTTTAGCGAGGATATAGAGAACGAGTAGTCCGGGTTCACGTACAGATGAGGAGAACGGAAAAAACCTTCGAACGGATCGTACCGAAATTCGGAATTTCTCGATTGGGCACTTTGAAAAACCGCTTCGAAAATACTATTATTTTCCGAACAACGACTGATTTTTCATGGAACAGAAAGAGTATGGAGCACGGAGGAAGAATCGTGGCGCAGAGGGAGGAGTGGGTGGGGAATGGATCGCGCTGGCCGATGACGTCACCGGAGGAGGAAGAAGAAATCCAGCGGAGGGAGGGAGGGTGGATCCAGTGTTTGGCGTCCACCAGGAGGCGCCAGCGAGTGATGGCCGAACACCTGTTCGATATAATCGACACAATTGATATGGAAAGAGAAAAACTCATGCATGCTGACAAAAAATTGTTCCACTTCCGTTTCACCACCTCGTCAAAAGGTTGGACACTCCTGCGCCAACCCTTTTTTGACGAGGCTGTGACACGGAAGTGTAACGGCTAACGGCTGTAAATCTGCTTGGGCGTCAGGCTAACGGCTTATAAGAACTTCCTAAAACGGTAGGGGACCACTCAAAAAGGACGTCCTCAACAGGGGGATAGGGGGAGGGGTGTGGACATAAGGATGGGGTGGGGGGAAGCCATTATGTACGACCATTAATGATGATATTTTTCAGTTTTATTGGGTTTAAAAGGTCAGTGATAGTAGAAAAGAACACTGGAACACTCAGTCCGAATTTTTTAAACTTTTCCCTTCGAGGTCAGAAAATTTCGTCAACCAGAAAAATCTGACATCTTGGAATTGGTAGCGAGATCAGCGGGTACTTGGACATTCATACGTTGGGCCTTTTGTATGCTTCAACAAATTTGCTGGACACGTACCCTACTTAATTTTTTTTTTTTTTAAATAAATACGTCTATGAGGTAGGGGGAAGGGGTCAATTTTCGAAGAAATTTCGGGTCGTCCTTTTTGAATGGCCCCAAAAAAGAAAAAATCATGAGCAAATTCCACGGTAAGAAAATTAAGACGGCTAACATTTGGGCCCAAATTCGCTGAGGTTCATGTACGTCAATGTTGATCAGCAGGAGTTCATGGCAGAAAATATAGCCTCACAACAGTATGCAGAACCAAATTTATAAAGTAACCAAAATTTACATATTGTGGGGCTGGATTGATAGTTTGGTATGCTTCAGTATTTTTCACACCGTGCGCCACGAAAATTTTGGACATATAGGCTACTTAGTTTAGTGTGTTGTGAGATGAAAAAGGTTGAAAAACACTGCCAAAAAAGATAACCAAAATTGAAATGGCGGGAAAGACTGAATTCGACATCTCAATTTTCGAATCCATGATGGTGGCCCTAGCTTGAGCCATCGGATAAAAATAGTAAGAAAAAGTATACATCGTTACAATCTCTGAATTGATCAACTGCTTCGAAAAACTCCAGGGATTCGTTTTCTGACTTTAATCTAAAACCTTCGACGTGTTTCACACAGATGACGCATGCGCGCACCTTGGGTGTGCTCATGAGACACCTGTGTGTAATGCTCTAAATTTTCTAAAAATAGGAAAGAAAAAGTGCTTTAGATGCGTCTCAAGATGACCAAAGATCACTTTGGCTTGCCATGTTATTTTATTTCATTGTTAAAAGAATCATCTTTGTTCAGTTTCAACCCTATGTCCCATCAGGGCAAAAGGTTCCTAGGATATTGTGTGGTTGGGTCCTCGGTAAAATAATTTATATGTTCTATGATGAATAATTCTAAAACAATTCTAGCAAACCTTCCAAATATTTTGTGTATGGCCTACAAGATCTTAACGGGGCTTTGAAACCCTATCCTTTTCAATGGGAAAATTTGCAACAACACTCACAGCCAAACAAAAAAAGATTAAAAATAAATAAAAATTGTTTAAAATAGCTTGATAAATCAGCAAGGTCATTCGCTTGTCGTTTTTCACTTTAAAATAGTATATTTTTTTAATTTAAATTATTATTTGAATTTTTGCACTCATAACCTGCCTATCTCATGCTGCCACCTGCTGGCAGCGTGTGCATAATAACTGACATTTTTCAAACTTGTTTATAAATTTTAAACAAATCTACTATTTTAAAGTGAAAAACGACAAGCGAATGACCTTGCTGATTTACCAAGCTATTTTAAACAATTTTTATTTTTATTTAATCTTTTTTTGTTTGGCTGTGAGTGTCATTGCAAATTTACCCATTGAAAATGATAGGGTTTCAAACCCCGTTAAAGCATTTAACCAGTTCTTAAGGATAAAGGTTAGTTATGACGCATAACGGAAGGGAACCGGCTGCGGCTTACGCGGCGGTGTAACGGCTTACACAACCGTTTCATAAAATGGAAGTCCCACGTTAAGGTGAACCCTATCACTTTCAATGGGTGAAATTTTAAAACACAATTTCAGCCAAACAAAAAGAGATTAAATAAAAATAAAAA
>JAQGBW010000516.1:0-39885 GCA_034698625.1 Julus scanicus | reverse complement strand
CTGTCTGCTAGTGACGTCACAACTCCACTAAGTTGACTTGACTTAACGAAAACTTGACAGTGTGAAGGCGCCTTTAGGCACCAAGTGAATGGTGTGAGCTCTTTATATAGGCAGCAACCAACATTACGTCATAGCATGTCCCATTTTACAGAAATGGGGATTGAGCTGGAAGATACTTAATAGAATTGAGGGTAGATGGGTTTATCCATCTCTATACAGCTTTTAATACTGCATTGGGGCCATTAAAAAAGGACGTCCTCAAGAGGGGGTAGGGGGATCTGCTGGCATATGAACAGGGGAAGGGAGGGAGGAAGGCATTATATTATGGACGTCCTCTAATAATGGTGATTTTCAGTTTTGGTTTTTTGTTTTATTAACTTTTAAAGATTCGTGAAAGGGGAAAGGGACACCAGAAGAAATGTGTCCCCAGTCCCAAAAATGTCCCTTTTAGGTCAGGAAATTTTCGTTAATCAGAAAAATCTGTAAAAATATCGTGGAATTGGCAGAAATACGGGTGCATGGAAATTGACAGGATATGCCTGTTGCATGTTTTAACAAATTTTCTGGACACCCTACTTTTCAAAATAAATTAAGGACGTCTTCAGGGAAAGAGGAGGTGAGTCTGGGCTAAAGTTGACACAGTGTGGACAGGGGGTGGGGTAGTCAATTTTTGAAGGAATTTCCGGGCGTATGAACGCATTTTGCATCTCCAATATGATTAAGGACCCTTTTGCTCCGGGAGCGGCCATGTTGAAAATGTTAAGCTTAATAATCTCATATACCACCAGTGGGCGTGCTAAATCGAAATAATGCCAATTAGGGATGTGGTAGACAGATATCATCCATGCATGCAGATGCTGGTGCGTCTTTAAAAACCGTATTTGCAAACGACCGGATATATCATCATCACCACGCAGGTAGACAACAATTCCATATTTTTTACCTGCAAGAAATTCGGGTAAAGTGCAAAGTCTTGTCGTGATTATACGCTTCCATAGGCCAGACGTGACGGTGCAAAAATAACGAAAGGAAACTTTGTTGAGCATTTTGATTGTTGGCGAATAAACGACACGCAGGCCTATGGAGAGTTTTGTTTTAAAGGATCACTTAGCACCATGAATATGCAATTCTAGGCTAAATAGCTGCGAGCATTCATTTGCATTGAGTAATTTGGGACTAACGTTATTTGGTAACCTCTAAGTAGCACTATATCCGAGGTGTAGACAGAAATGATCGAAACCATAAACTGGTTTGTCTGTCTATAATCTGATACAATTTTGGCACACCTGTTCGCCATCTACCCTCACCTTCACAACTTGTGGTTTCCATATAGTGATCCTCTCGAATTTATGAGCTGACAATTGTCATATGGCAACAATTTGTAAAATGCAGAAAAAAATGATCAAAACACAAATATGGGGAATTAACCCACGTTTGGGAAAACTTATATTTACTGTAAAATAAGTACATATAGCGATTACGTATAATAGGGTTCAGAATATAATAAGGCAAGGGGGAATAAAAATCAAAAGCCATTAAATCTCATAAGTAATATCCTAATCTGCATAGTACAAGTTTTGAATTAAATCTTAAACATTTAGAGTGCCTCTATCCACAGATATATAGCGTTGCGAGAGAACGGTATTATTAAATTCATACATATATATAATGTACTAAAATTTTAAGCACTGCTTTGTCTGTTATGCAAAAACAAGTTGAATTTTCCCCGAGAGACAGGTGACACCGTTAAATACTTTATGAACGCTACAAAGAAAAAGTGGCGTTGATTAAGCACGCAACTAATGAATTTTTATATAAGCAACCAACTAATTTAAATTTTGGTTTTATTGGCAATGACAAGCTGCAATTAAAATCTGAGTAATGAATGCTATACATTTGAGCATTTCCCATGTAACAAAAGTACGTAACCACATGAGATTCTTTTAAGCAAAAAAAGGAAGCGATTGATTATTTTACTTATGTATATTTTTGTAATGTCTTAGAAAATAGGAAGAATCAGTATAAAAGTTGTGTATACTAAATGATTTCATCAAGCATCAATAGTTTCTGAAATAAATTAAACATAGCCTAAGCTTGGCAGATGATAGTTTTTTCCCCACTGATGGTGTTCTTCTAAAGCAAACATTCGTTGCATATATTAATTAAATGCAAATATTATAGAATTAATAGAGCAAACACACTTATACATCTGCATACAATATATCAAGCTTCGAAAATCTGCATTTATGTGTCTGAGCTACTAAGCAAATATCTGTACTTCTAAAATCTCTAAAATAGTATCTGAACTATAGACAAAAAAACAAGAAAAACAGTTCATTTTTCAGAATTAGTTTCAATTTTCACTTTTTTTAAGAAAATCAGATCTATGGAAATAACGATAAGCATAATTTCTTCCTGAATTATTGGATGGGAAAAAACTTCAAATCCATTGGATTCTGGTTAATTGGGGCATATCCAGTCACTTGGGTGTTTGACCAAATAAATGGCAGTGTCCCAAATAACCGAAAAGCCTTCAAATCCCGCCTCCCAGCTTTAAAATGGTTTTTCCATCTCTGACATCCCAGTTAGAATGGCAGCCATCGGCAGTTGAAAAAAAAAAAAAACATGACGTCACCTCCGAGACATATCGTGCCTGGTACTGGCTGTCTGGAACCCATCGAAAGTACAAAAACTTGGTCGTGCAATTTAGGCAGTGATGGGAAAAAGCCTCCGATTCAACCGTAGATAAAATTATACGAGAAATGTTGGCAGTAATGCAAGCCCAGAAGTAGGTATACATATAGGCAGACACGCCATGGCATGCATTCCAGACGAAAAATGGTATTGCCAGTCATTCAACAAAACCACCAAGTTTTTACTTAGAAGAAAGCTGGAGAGAAAGCATGCGCACCGCATACTGGATCCACACTCCATTTCCACCAACTTAATAAACGCGATATCGAGTTTATGGCGGTTATCACGGATGGTTTATGGATGTAGCGGTGGCGATGAATTTTTATTTTTATGCCCTGCCCCAGCCAATGGCCCCTTTCGTCCCCGTGCTGAAGCGCCGTAGCGAGGCGTCTGACTGATTGACGAACGCATCGAGTGAAACAGGCAACCATTTGACAAATGATCCAATCATTTTCTCATTAAGGTCAAATTTCACTCAGAAACTCGTAGATCCGGAGCACATCATCAGCCGAACAAATTACTTAATACAGTTACGCTATTAAATTTGCCTGAAACATTAAGCGACATGCGAGCTGCGCACTAAAAAGCCAAAACCAAATGCTTGGATTCGGCCAATATTCAAAATAAATGGCCGACGAGCGACTGGGGGGGCGATTGCACTCCAGTTTACAACGGCGTCAATGGCTCTTTTGCAACGTTATGAAACGTCATGGATTCTTGATTAAATTTAAATTAAAAAGTGGATAGAGTGCAGACAGTGCTGCAGGAGAAGTGCGAATACTTCACGACATATCCGACATGCTACTGTGTAGTACAAAACAAACCAAAATTCGAATATCTAAAGGTGGGCATCCACCAAAAGAAACTTACCACACAAAAAAAAAATACACAACAAACATTGATGTGTCCAGAAGTGTTTGCGAACAATGAGGGGAAAACCGATGTTTTTCCCCCACATTTTGATGTTTTTTGATGTGTCGTAGCGATTGCTTGAGAGGCGGTTCGGATCAAAGGAATTTGCCACACATTTTCGGAAAAACATGCTGAAAACATTGTTTTAGTGTTTTTTGTGTACGTTTGATGTTTTTTTTTTTTTTTTTTTTGTCCATACAGTGGATTATTATTTTTACCCACTACTAACATAACGACTACGGTAGAACCTGTCTATATAAAAGCATACACTAATTGGGACCGGTGAAAAATATGCTTTTAGACAAGTTCATTTATACAAGCCGATTTTATGCTTTTAGAGAGGTTATTCATATACACAGGTTCTAGCTAAGTTGGAACTATAGGATCGACCGAGACTCGGTTTTGGCACCGAGTGCGTCCAAATTTTCCAAAATGTCAATTTCGGACATGTCTAGGCCAAGGTTCAGTTTCAGCCGAACCTCAAAAATCCACTCATGGTCGGTCTTTAATTTGAGCAGAATTATATTAAACATTGCCTGCCCCTCGTAGAATGCAGCATCACCTAGGAGAATCCTTCCGAACCTCGCATTTACCCCCCTGATCGCGTAACAGCTGCTCAGTTTCGTCGTACACCGCCACCCAGAGGCGCAATTTACCATATTACGCGCGGATGTGCCATCGATTCTTCTCACCCTCACACTTTTTTTTGCTTCTTCTGTTTGCTGTCAACCGTGGATGTCTCCGTGGCCCCGCAGCTTCTCGTGTATTGATCAGAATGGGAAGGTCTACGAGATTAGACGTGGTCTTGCTATGCATTAAAATGCACGAAACCGTTGTCGTCCTTCGCAACCCAATAAACTGTTTTAGAGCAGCAGTAGCATGCTCGCAGCGCCCTCTAGCAGCGAGGCATTATTAATGACACTAGGTTCATTCCAGTGAGAAGGCAGTAGCTCTAAACGGAAAAGCTGATTTCGGCGGATGTGAATGTGCGCACGCGCCAAAATTCAGAAAAAAACATGTTTGTCTACAAGTGCAAACTTTGTTATCTACCAGCGAGGAGTTTGTACTTTTTACTAGCAACTGTTGTTGTTGTTGTCACTTTCATGTTTTCATATTTGAAATTTCTGAATTTTTTCAAATACAATCGTTTGTTCAAAATTGTTGTCCATTTTTTTTTTTTAACAAGATGGTTGTTCAACCAGCCTATATATTTATGAATGCTCAAATCATTGCCCTATACCATTCCCTATTCCCCATCTGTTGGCCTCAGAACAGAGGTTTCGCGTGTGGAATCGCGTTTTGAATAGGCAATAATTCGCCGTGAATTATAATTATCCAAGGGACCTGTTTCAACCCTTTCCTGCCTGCATTGGAAATCGAGAATTAATAAATGTTTTGATAATTTGCTAAAGCTGTTTGCTTTTATTGCAATTTCCGCAGCGTTAGAACACGGAGGTTATGCGTGCTTATGCCAATGCTGATCAATAGATGGAGCGAATTAAAGTCAGTCGTAAGTAGACCCAGACATAGCAATTCTAAGACCCTTGGGAAATGGGTCTCAGTGAACTATGACACACAACATTGCATATGCACTTAGACAACCGCTGTATCATTGAAAAAGTGTTTTTTAACACAAGTGTCATATTTCGTGTAACATACACACAGTTAAAATGCATTATGAAATGCTTACATTAAAATTAGGGACTCAAAGAGTCTGCAGAAAATTTTCTGCATAAGATTCATACAGTAATTCATGCAGTAAGTATACTCATAACTTTTGGAATACATTTTTGAATGTTTCATGCTCCCAAATATGTTAATCATGAATATCAGCAAAAATAATATTGCCATATCAATGGACCAGTGGTATGAGCTCAGGATTCGAATCCTGTAACAAAATGTTAGTAAGGACCAATAAAGTCACGTGATTACACACATCAGCATATCTTCACAAGGTCCATGTGCGGATATGAAGTTTATGTGATGTAGGTGTCCTTATATTCCAGTTCATCCCTTTAGCTTATACTCCTTTATCAAGACATTTTATTCCCTTTTTACTATAGAAACTGCCATTTATGCTTTATTGCAATGATGCAATAGCAAATTCAACATTTGCTGGATTGATGTTGAATTTGTCAAAAGACACGTGTAAAACTGCGATTATTTATCCTGGTGAGAGTTACATATAGATTCTACGTGTGAATCCACAACGAATCAGTGACACCGTATAGATTGGTGTTATTTAATAATGACTGAGGCATCTACGGATGATTTTTAAAATCCAAAGGCATTCGGTCTATTTGTTGTTAAAACAAGAGCAAACAGATACAAATTAAAACTCATGCATTTTCTGATTAAACACTCGAATATTAATTCCACTGGGTGAAACATCTCGTTATCTACCGTGGACTTTTGTGTAATGATTTAATTAGCTTTTGCGTTGATATTTGCCCGCATAACGCATAGGTAGTTTGCATAACTGAAGTGCAGGAATTAGTTATAAAAATGCCAAATTTAATAAATCACAAAAGACATTAGTATTTGGACTTATTTACTGTAGCTAAACTAAAGGACCATGCTGTTAAAAGAGGGAGGGGGTAGCGTATATTTTCTATGAATCTTCCTCGCTGTTCGTATTTAAATTCATAATTATATACCTGAATATATACATGGCAACCAGCGTACATGAAAACATAAGTATAAGTCTTAAACATTTAATGCATACATGCACCGAATAAATTGTAACAAACCTGGCTATATATATGTATATATTTCTACATAGCATAAATCATACTTTTGCAGAATTATGACAGTTATTTTAGGAAATAAACAATATATAACTTTGTATAATAGCAATAATTTTATTCACCAATTAATTAAATTACTTGCATGTATAAGTTAAGCAGTTTATATATATTGCACTTCTATAACTTTCAACATACTATATATTTGTGAAGTTATATATTCCACATAATTCTTTAATTCAATGGAAAAGTACTGTCTGACACACAGTTTACCTTCTTGGTTTTTTTTGGAACCTAACCCTTCCATTCCCTTAAAGCTTGTTTTATAACATATTGCCACTATCATAAATGTTGAAAGCAGGTCCAAATGCTCGTACAAAGCCACTTCATAAAACTAATTTCACGAGAAAATTCAGTAGAAAGTAGTATACAGAAAACCTCCAAAATCTTTTTATTCCTTTTTTTTTTTACTTTCGGAAACGTGTTGTGGCCTATGACGTATTCGCGATATTAGGCCTAGAATTGTATAAAACTCCGCAATATGCCACCCATCGTTCAGCGCTTACACCAGGGATTGATTATAAGCCAAAAACTACAGCAGATAAACAAGCTAAAAACACATTCGCTGCAGGACTACAACCGAAACGCCATGCAATTTTTTCGTTTGAAATCTCATCGTGTTTTCACTTTCGTTTTAGTCGTTTTCAAATTACATGGTCCGATGCAACAGTCCTATTCGAAAAACATCGTCTCAACAGGTTTTAAGCCATACTATGTTTCTGGCCATCTCGACCAATTCGCTTTTTTCTCACCAGAAACCCAAAACAGACAAGAAAACTTCAACGTCTATTAACACCGAAAAACAAGTTTCAGAAGTAAAGGGAGGGAAAATGCAAATTAATTTGCATATCTCGAAAATGGAGACAAAATAATTGAAAACAAGTAATGAGAAGTGAATTAATTAATGACCTGTTATGTATGTTTTAATTAATACTAATCGAAAAGGGGCGAAGGGTCTTACTAAATATACATGTATAACGTGTTTGATAAACAATAACACTTCATTCATGCACATAAAGCATTTCCGTTATATGAAACGAGATTGTTTTAAGCCTATTTTGTAATTCTAATCAGTTCTAACAAGTGTTCTTTTAAGTATACCGTTTATGAAATCAATTATCTAAACTAATTTTTTTTAATATTAAAAATTGCTACAATTAAGTGGATTTTCCTAAAATTACTAATTTGTGATAACGTTAGTCCTATTGTCTGTCAGGAAACATGCATTCTTTAGTAATTCAATTTTAATGTGCCTAATGGGCAATTAGAATAAACATGACTAGCAGGTGTTAATTATTGAACAAAACTAGCATGCGTGTATATTTTACGCAAGGATTTGCAAGTTTTTTAGCTTCTCATATATATACTTCCGTAATTGCATGATATGGCCCCGTGCAACGCTATAATAATAATTTATACTTGACGTTAAAATAAATGAACGCATAGTTGTTATAACTTAAAAATTTATGGTTGGAATATTATATAAAAAAAGTGAATTAACCATAAACAACTTTTGAATAAAAAAAACCAAGAAAACCATGTAAATTATATATAGTAAACCTTATAAACAAATTAATAAATCAAGAAAGATTAATTTATATGAAATTATTAATTTAACTTATTTGATTATATTAATTTAGAATAATTAAACTACAAATACTTTCCCAAACTGAATGTTTAAGAAAGCAAATTTTTGAAAATGCATGTAAAGATCTACAATAATTGCACGTATTCCATATATACTTTTGTAAATGAAATTCAATATACAGTATATAGAAAATGTCTAAATGCATCCTGTGTAAATGAATAAACTCTCTAAAAGCATTAAATGTGACGCTCCCCACTTGGGACCAAGTGAATGAACCTGTCTATGTAAAATCATATTTTTCACCGGTCCCAAGAGTATGCTTTTAGACAGGTTCTACTGTACTTATATAACTTTACGAAGTTGATTGGAAAACAATTTATATTTTTTATAGTTTCTATAAAATTCAATAATTCTAATTTCTATGCAATTAGCGTGAAACTTATCTAAGATTTATGTTAAACTTCATAACTACAACGTGTTAATATTAAAAACATTGTAAATGTTAGCATAAAGTTGATCGAGGTAGGACGTAATAAATTCTTAAATAAAACTGACAAAATAGCGTTATACTGTTTGTCAAAAAAATCATGAGGATAGAACAACAATAGATATATAATTCAGACAACATTTATGAAGAACATTTGGAAACTGATAGTGATAATAAATTACGATAATGCATTTGATATATGCAATGGTAATTTTATAATTTGTATGAATTGTATACATAGTTAAGGATAATTACACTTGTTTAAACGTGTTTGAAACACTAACAGGACAAACTTTCTGATATCTGAAGAACTTAAAACTTACCTGGCCGTAATTGAATCACGAAATGATATCTCAATTCAATATTTATAAGCAATATCGTGATAGGTTTATGCAATAAAACTTCACAATAATAAGTTGATAAACGTACTAGAAATGATGAGATATAATAGTAAAAAACTCACCGAATTTGGGCGGCAAAATCACATCATTGAGCTGGCGAAGCATCAATCAGCGTTTTGGAAACTAAGCGAAATTTTCAAACTTTTTGCACAAATATTTGTCTCATCGTATTGAGCTTTGTAGAAACGTTCTTAACACGGTGTGAGTCCGAATGTCAAATCAAGTCACTATAAAACGTTTATGTTCACGAAAACAGCACCAGCAAGAAGATCATTTCCGAGATTTTTAAAAAGCACACTGCAGCAACATCGTATATACACGTAAAAAAGCTTCTCGTCAAAATGGGGAAAAAAACTAAAAAACTAAGATAAATACCAAAAGTATAGGACGCGCATGCTTGCACAAAAACGATAAATTATAAAGCACGCAATACAAATCTAAGAACGCAATAATGCGTAATAAAAATAGAAATAAATCCCATCGGAGGCAGACTCACGATTGGCCGGAAAATGTAACAAACAAAAATTTCTCACGAAAAAAAAAATAAAAAAGAAGTAGAAGCACTTCGAAAAAAAAGCAGAAATCTCGATATCGTGTATGAAAAAGCATGAAAAAACCACAATGAAAAGTACAAAATCTGGGATACAAAAAGATGTTAAGGAGAATTCGTCAAACTTCTCCGCAAAGCGCATGGTTGTGCAATAACGGAGAAACGTCATTTGGCGCTACTTTATATGCTCTCGTCCAGCCGTGACGTCACGTTTTCTGAGAAGCGGGGTTGGCAACGCCACCTGGTGGCCGATTTGGCAAAAACCCGCCAATGTGATTTTCCCCTAATACCCAGTAAGTTATATGAAAATTGTAATCGAGATAAGCGAGATATCGGGCGTAAACAAAGGTTTTTTGTGTGTTTATTTTAGAGGCATGGTACCTGAGTGGGTCCCATATCTAATCTCCATGCCCCCGTTAGGATCATCGGACCAATGATTAGTTAGGTACACAGATAAGATTTTCCTAGCAATCTGATGGTGTTTCTAATAGGTCCAAAATGTAGATAAATGTTAACAATAAACACCTATTGAACTACAACAAACAAAAATCCGTTGGCGACAAAGGGTGTTGTTTTTGTTAACTCCCAAAACAGGCTTTGTTTGGACAGAGTTCACAACATTTTATTATTTATGAACTGAATAGACTATATTATGCAACTCTGTTCAGTTGGGGCCATTACTGAACCTATATACGTTTTCAGCTTTAAATAACTCATTGTTTTCTCATAAAACAGTATATGTTTAAAATTAATCTTTTTTCGGATGTAAAACACATCAGAAAAGGATTAATTTTAAACATCAGATGTTTTATTCCTTTTTAATTCTTAGCATCTTTAGGACCATGCAATTTGTTACCAGTAGAGCATATTTTGAGTTTGAAGCTCAACCAGAACAAAATAAACTGTATACCCCTATACTTTCTACAACATATACATTATTGTACTGATACTAGATTAGCTTTTTTCTCCACTACACATATTTCCCGATAAGAATTATTCGGATGGTATTTATTTATTTCGGATTATAGTATTTATTTTTGTTATTTTATTAAAAAAATGAGCATCTCTTTTTATTAGTTTAGGAGTAATAGGAGTAGAGTATTCCGATCACAATATTGTATAGATTGCATGTGCATCAGTCTTTTTGGATCATATCTCATGCATGTTTCATGTTTGAAAGATAGTTTACATGTTAAATGGAGTTAACATAGTACATGGGCCCAAACATTGATGTAAACTAACTTTTTAATGAAAAAGGAAAATAAATTACTAATGAAACTTTAAAACTACACGTGAATACTAATTCGTTTGGGAACCATGCTCGCAGATTTATCTTACATGTAAGTTATATAGTATATGTGCGCTTGCATGGTGAATGAAAATATTATGCGTGGTATCTTTATGCAAAATTTGAAAAGAAATTTAGTATACATGATTTCTCATTAGAAACTTGTCTTGAACGCATGGCAATTAAGTATATATAACGAAGCATATATAGCTAAGAAAATTAGCCTAAAATTCAGTGCAAAATTATGATTTTCATGGACTTGTGATTAATAAAATAAAATGAGTTTTTGATTACTCATTACGATAGTGTTTGCCCTTTCATATTTTTTTTATCTGGTCATCATATTTTTTAAAATTTAAAGTTCCAATTGAAGTTATGTTAATGTCATGAAGATGTATACTGTATTTTATATAACTCGATGGTTTGTTATTGTATCCAAGCCACATAAAGCTTTTCAAACATGCAGTTTTGAGAAAATTCATGCAAATTAAAGTAAAATATGAGAACATTTGTTTTTATATTCCTAAAGTATATTCATGAAGTATTCCACACATCGTGAGATTATATATATGCCCTTTGCATAAGGATACTGAAACACACAATTTTAGTAAATATTTATAGTGAACTCTTAAAACCTTTTTTTTTTTAGAAATGTTGTAAATACTGAATATAAACATGCATACCATAATATAAAAAATACGATTTTAAAATTGAACGTGTTGTTTAATGCTTTTAAAAACATGATAAAAACAACGCATTTTGATAATATCAGGATAATTGTACAATTTGTAGTAAGGTCCGTTTATAACTGAATATTGGAAAAATGATATATAAATTGTTTAAAATTAATAGTTATACATACTATTAAATAATATGGCTGTTCCATATTCTAGAGTCAAAATTGTATACACAAGAGCACATGATGATGATTTGTTATTCGTGCAATATTTATATGTGAATTATGAGTAACACTGTACTATATAGTTTACATTATTCCATTTATTTAGGATTGAATAATTACATTCCATATTATTGAACATTGAATGACATGTCAGCTCACTGTAGTCCATGGGACAAGAACATATGGAACATTTAGCATTATTAAATGACTTCCATTTGCATGGAATTATCATGGGAATTTAATAGGATGTGGGGGTTATATGTTCAAGGAAGAAAACATGTTTTTAAAATGAGAATCCAGAAAATGTACTTTAATAACATATTGTTAACATAGTTTGCCAAATATACATATGGAAAGGCATTATTTCGCCATCTATATACAATATTCTAAGTGCAGCTGAGAAAACCTATGACTTATAGGTTTTCAGATTCCTTTTAGTGCTGATAATATATGGAATTTTACAAATAACAATCGTACCTACTGTTTAATGCGCATCAGCGTGACTTCATGGGTGTTTCCAGTTAGGCCTACTGAATGACGTTATATAGACTTTACATATTATATACCTACAGCATATACTTTTTCAGCAGACGGCGACGACATGGCTATAACCTATAACTGTTTTCCTGTTCTAGATGCAATGTCTGGTTACTTAGACCGTGATATTACACGTACTCGTAATAAGAATTACCCGTGACTCCTTTCTCATCTTTTCATACAGTATACCTTAAAATTAAGATACATTATACTCTGAATATTACTACAACGGAGTTGATCTGCATAAGTCTTAAATCCATAGCAAATTTCAACTTAGCATATTCGTTGTTTTCTTGAATATTTTCAATAATAATAAATAAGTAATTTCTTTCTGTCCAAAAAAAAATCAATATTGTCTATAGTCGCAAGTTGTATTCCCAATTTCTGTGCATTAATCTGTGAATTCAGGTTATATAGAAAATATAATTGTAATATTATTTAATTTAAAAAAAAATGTTTACAGGAATTTAAAGAACTAAATTCATATATAGGCTGATGACTGTATATTTATGACAAACTGTGTTTATGCAGAAATGGCCTAATCGGCCTTAATTTGTCGAATTTAATCGACAAGAGAAAATAAGTTTGAATAAAATTTAAAAATATTTAAATAATTCTTGTTTTTTAAAATCTTGTGCAATTTAAAACCATGGACGAAATCATTTTTCTTATATATATATGTCATCGAATGAAGAATCGAATGAAGTCATCCTATAAAAGGGCACTTAATAAGATCATGAATGCATAATATGATTTGCAATATAATGATTAACTTTTATATGTGCATGGTATTGACTCGCTATACACGAAATTCATTTGTAGTTTTTAAATCCTTGATTGAATATGACTGCAAATAAGATAAAGCTAACTATATTATCCTGATCGACATTCGAGGTTTAACTTATTTCAATTTATGGCAGGAAAAAAAAGGGTAACAC
Source organism: Julus scanicus (assembly GCA_034698625.1). Lineage (NCBI taxonomy): Eukaryota > Metazoa > Arthropoda > Diplopoda > Julida > Julidae > Julus > Julus scanicus. The sequence goes on along the minus strand of JAQGBW010000516.1, from coordinate 26,785 downwards.
AAAGCACAATATAAACATGAAATTGATAAGAAAGGATTCCAAGAAATGAATACAAAATTAGATACGCATTAAAGTTAGCAGAAAAATAAGCTTCAACTTTTCTAGTATTCTTTCGATTGTTTCATGCTTATCACGATTTTTGCTATGTTTAAGCCGATCAGATATTGCCAAGTTCCATTGATTGTTAAAAGTAAAATTTATATATCTACGATTAAGTCTGTATTGTCAGAATAAAATATTTGGTTGGTTAATTTGAAATTTGTTGGAAAAGTAATTCAATTAAATTTTAAATCTTGATTTGATATTATCATATATTCACAATTATGGAAATAAATGTTTGTGGATGCATGATATTAGAATACATTGTATACACTGTACAGTAGTTTTGTGCATGACATGATGATGATATGCACATGCGTATATTTCAAAATAAGGGCCTGTAATACACAATTATAGTCGGTTTTGAAACTAGTGTGTATATATAGTATTCTTGGGCTTAATGAAATGTGACATCGTTTTACAATGGCAATTAAATTACACGTTTTACATGAGCAATAAAATGAATATGAATTAATTAAACTTTTAAAATATGATTATTTGGGCGTATGAAGCAATATACTTGTATTTTTATATTGTTTTCCTTCGTAATTGAACAATTTAAGAAATATTATGTCAACAACGTTTTAAACAAGATGATCATATATTGTAATCTGCTTGCTTGAAATGTGTTTGAAAGCTATAAAAAAAAGTTCACTGTTGTTGTAAAATTAACACATAGCAAAGTTTAGATAAACTCAAAAGATCATTGATGGTTACTTATGTTTAGATAACACATGCCAAAATACGTAATATTAATTTGTAACTATTTAATTCGCAAGTTCTTTTCTAAGGTATTAATTGAATATAATTGTTTTAATTAGCCTAAATTATCTCAGTTGACCTGAGCTTCTTGTTTTATACCTATAAATTGTCCTTTTATTTGCAAGAGTATCAATATTTGTATAACGCTCAAGTATATATATATATATATAGGATATTTTTTTAAATTAACTGTTATCTCAAAGCAGCTTGATATTTCCTATTTTTTCAATAAACATGTTTGAAATGTCTGATAAATAAGGATATACACGCCCCTCTATTGTGTTGTTGTCTCACTTCATACGGAAAAATCAAAATTTTTCTTCGTTTTTCTTAATTTTTCACACAAAAAAGTAACAACAATATACATGTACATTCACATTCATGCAATTATCTACGGCGTAATTTATGTTCAATATACATTAAATTTTGAAATATATATAGCTGAAATCATTTACCCCTAATACATAAAATTGAATGTTATGTTCATGTTTTTCTTTGTGATAATTTGACATTTTAAAGAAATGCATTTATTGGGTATAGACTGCACGCTTAATACTTGTCTTGTTATAAGCACAAAAAAATCACATGCATGCATGATTATAAAATTACGTAAAATGTTAGTTTCCAAGGTGGAAACATACTGCAAACCATGCCTTTTATATTTTTATTATTTAAGTTAATACAAGTCCAAATTTAAACATACAGTGACTAAATCAAATTTGGTTCATAAATATCTCGATATACATCAATATAATATACATACATTTTTTGATCACGTTACATAATTCATGGAATAAACAAATTCTTTTTTCTATCGAGATTGTTAAAATAAAACCATCGATGTTACAAATATGTCACATGCATAATTCAAAATCATACAATCACGAACAAATATATATAATGTTGATACATATTCAAAAAATGGAAAAAAAATATTACTGAAAACATGCATGATAATGATTATTAAATCAATTAAGTATTGTTCGTTGCACTATTGTTATGGTTTTTATAATATAATGATGTTATTTTGATAGTGTCATTATTTCTGAAAAATCAGTATTTAGTCGAAATAAATTATAATAAACATGTAAGTTGAACACAAACCTGATCTTATTTATAAGAGTTTTCCGCGGTACATATATCAATAACACTATAATTTCGTTAAACGTCTGTTATTTTGGGAATTATTTGAGCAGCTTTAGAGTATTACATAAATTGATGTTACGCCTGATCTATAAATTCTAATATTGGAAAACAAATAGGAGTAGAAGTTTTTATACTGAGTTGCTATAGGCACGACAAATTGAACCAAAAATGTTTACAGATAAATGGGCTTTTCTTGTGAAACAAAATGTAGTGAAGAGCCGCTTAAAGGATGTCTTTATCTCTTAGCAAACATATTATTGTGTAAAAAAAAACAACATCAAAACATGCCGACAAGCTTGATGTAATGTTCCGATATAACGATCTTTTTATGCAAGGGCCGAAATTATTTAACTGCAGAAAGACTCAATATTCTTGTTAAATCACAAGGTGGATCAAACTTGCATGCTATATATATGTATATATATTTTGAAGTATCACCTCTGGAAATGCTAATTTATAGTCAGTTTTTGTCACAGTTTTAAAGTACATAAAAACTGCGAAATATTTGGTTGTGTATGTGTGTGAAATAAGGATCATACCAAAGTATTTTTTTGGGGAAATTAAAGAAAATAGTATAAAACCAATATTTATTGCTAGTTATATTTTCAATATAATATAGGTATTATAACTTAATAAGTTTTACTTTTTAATTATGATAAACTGATTTGTGAATAGATCAAGATGTAAAACTGCAAATAACATTTCATTTATCTAATGGCATGAATACAAGTACGAATTTGTGTAATACAAATGATGTGAGAATGATGTTAGATATAAAAAGGTCTTAAATTCATAAATTTATCTCAAGGAATATATACTTAGGATTATATAAATAATATACTTAAACAATGGAATAATCCTCTCATAGTTTTTCATATATTTACTATATATACGAGTACATATAAATCGTCAAATAAAACCGAAATATGACTTTTTATTCTATAGTATATATGTATATACATATATATATAGTGCCCATTTGCTAGAAATGTACTGTTATACTGGTTTAATGTTCTTGTTGAATACAAATATATATAATTAACGCATTTACATGCATGCAGCACGAAGTAAAACAGAGTAAAACAGGTTAAATGCAGATTTTTAATCAAAAATCGAAAAACAAAAAATACTGCCAAGCATATAGTGTACGGTATATATTTCTAAAGATTGCAGAAGGAGGTCAACGTGTTTTAAAAATATGTTATCCAAAGTATGCATAATATTAATTGACTATAATCTGATCCTTTCTTAAATATAAATTCGAAGTATACTGAACTTTGATCGAAATAAAATATTGAGTAGAAAACACGGTACATTATTCGATAGGGGCACGGCTCCTAATTTCTAAAACTCTGAAATGCAGCAATGTTTGCAATTTTTAAACTAAAACTTATATATATATATTATATAATGTACGGGTTTTAGATTACAATTGGCAATATTTACATTGTAAGGACACATCAGAACAGTTAAACAGATAATTATTATAAGCGCATATTAAGGTCTATATACGGCAATGTCATGTTCATACAATATATAAACCAATTGCTTTTTAAATACTGTATACAAGTATATAAAAATAGGAGATTTACAGAAATGTTAGTTTTATCATATGTTAAATTTAGGGTATACAAATAACTCGATTGATTAAAAATTAATATTGGCAGTCAAAAAATGAATTATGGTTGATTAATATCAAAAGGCCTAGCTTACCCTTAGATCGAATAGGCCTGTCCACAAACGCGCCAATTAATGTTCCACAGAATATAGACAGCGCCATCTTTATTGGCTTATGTAAAATGTTTAAAAACAATTTAAATAACTGGTTAAAATTTTCATTTGTCACGACGCCCTGAAAATCTGCATTCCTGGACAACGGCCGATTCTAGTATATGATAAAAGTAACCTAACTTAAATTGCCAATTCACTGGTTTTCTCGGAAAATGAACATCAATGCGGAAACTTTCTCGCTTATAACTCCCAAGTAAAAAATAACAACTATGTGAGGCATTTCCGGGCCGATGAATTCACGCGAATTTTCGATGGGGCTAGACGGAAATTTCGTGATTAATTTGCCAGTGTCTATAGGAGTGTTCCTTGTTGTTGTAAATAGAATTCACGCGAATTTTCGATGGGGCTAGACGGAAATTTCGTGATTAATTTGCCAGTGTCTATAGGAGTGTTCCTTGTTGTTGTAAATATAAAATTATAAAAATAAAAATGGCACCATGGTGAGTTACGTAATGCTATAGAAAAGTACAATTTTAAAGGATTACAGTTCTAAAACGCCCCTGACTAAATGTTTGCTCATCTGCATGCCTGCTTTGACCAAAGAACATCAATTTTGCTTGGAAAAAAAAATAGTTTTTGTGCAGGCGCACCTTCAAACGATGTATAAAATTACCTCAGATATATGGAAGGATATTTCTCTATCATCTTTTGGGTCCTTACTTCTCAACCAATTAGGGTGGCTCACAATCAATGCATGAAAATGCAATGGAGTTCTATAAAACTATACATCCAATTCTGTTTTAACAGGGTGGATACGCGTTCTTAAAAATACAGTATACAAAATTGCGGAATTTTATAAATACAGGACAACAAATTTGAATAACGAAACTAATGTTCCGTGCAAAGCGCGAATACCTGGTTTTCTGTACTAGTAAACGAATTAGTAATTATAAAAAAAGTGACTTTTTGACAAAAATGTGTTACTAAAAATCATGTGTTCAAAAACATTTTTATCAACACTACATGAAAACAGCTAACCTTTAACTTTTGCAAAGATGGTCAAATTTACTGATATTATAAGTTGAATGAAAACCGTTTATTGATATTCATAATTTGGCAGATTATGTAACAAAAATTGATCAACTCTAGATTTCAAATTCAGTTAGTTTATTATGTAAAAGTCTTTAACTTACCCCTGTAGATATGATCGATGTTGTTTCTAACCTTTTTTTGAAACAAGGACCACAATTGTTGGACTGTTTATTGAAATTGTTCAGAAAGATTTTATTTCTGACATATTAACATTATTTGCCATTTCACTTTATCCGATTTATACATACTGTATTGTACTCAGATATATTGTCGACTCTTATACCTATACTGAAATATACACTTTAATTCTTATGAATTTGAAAAAAAAATAAAACATAAATAAATACTTATTGCCGGCTATCTTCACAGAAGATCTAAAGCAATATATCGTTTTACACTGTAAATACATGAAATTTTGACATTGTTCAAGTTTGGAAATCGAAAGCAATATTTCTCAAAACACCTGTATAATAAATACCAACGACACCAAAACTAAGATACACAACCTGGTATATTTTATTCCCATAAAATTCTGAAAATCTTATTATAAAATTCTTATTAACACGTACACATAAAATTTCTTAATAACGGATTTAGAAATTCCTAGTAATTCTCTTGTATTTTGGAGCACCTTTAAAACTTATATAGTAAATAAACGAGAAAATTCTAAGTAATACCAAAACGCCATCTGCTGCAGTCTAGAGTTTGAAAAAGTTGTAAATTGATAGGGTCGGATTTCTGGGAAAAATAATTTTGGCGCGTCATGCACGACAAAATTGCTCCAACAAAACAAGATCAGTGTATAGTTTAATGTCCTGACATTCGGTAGCGTACACAGCAAAGGATTGTTGCATTTCGAGAAAAATAAATATTTCAGCAACATATGTCTCGCGTCAAACTGTGCTAATAACATTATAGATTATCAATAAGTTCAGGAATTTATTTTCAGAACAAATATATTTATCGGTAACACTTCCCGATAACTAAAATTCAAAGCAAACATATGTACCTTTTTCCAAATAATAAAAGCAGATTATTACAATTTAAGCGCTCATCTAATAGCTAGTTTTTGGAAAATTATTCTTACGAAAGCAGCAATGAGAGGTTAATTTGTTTGTGTTTCCATTTCTGAATTCTCTGAAATGTTGAAAAACAATTTACGCAAAGCAATTTAAGGGAAACTTGTACAAAACTTCTTTTGATTCTCAATGGAAATTCATGGTAGAAAAAAAAAAACAACCGTGATGATTGAGAAAAATTAAACTCTAATTTACTGCAATTGAAAATTTTCTGTACTTTCAAGGGTTTTCAGTGGACTGTTATAATCCGAGTTCATGTGGACTCAGCCTACCTCGAATGGCTTATTTATGAAGTTTTAGAATTGAAAGATTTGCATATCTAAGAGAACAAGCAAGCTCTTGGTGAGCTTTTTGTAAAAGGTTTTGTACAATTCACTGGTATTTTTGTCTTTTTAAGCAAAATTGAGATGTTTTCCTCTGCACTTTGAAAGTTGTGTTCTCCTAACAAATCCTAAATAGCCTTACGTTTGGATAACGATACTACAGAAAAACATCTGCACAATAAAGCAGCTCACAAAAACGATTATCAACAATAGTTCAACTGAAACTACAGTTAGTTGATTTATTTTTCGAAAAATATGTACATGTACTGTTTATTTAAGTAAAGTATAAAAAACGTTCATGAAATCTTTGATTGCTAAAAGATAACTTGCATAAACTGCTTGACACAGCTGTCAGACTTTACCCAAAGCACATACACATTTGAAAATTTGATATTAATTTTAAATTGTCATATTAGATTTGTAAGAATTGTTTAAAATTCCCCAAGCTATACAATGCAATATATGTTTACTGAATAAGGTTTTATTCCAGATTATTAAAAATTTGATTTTTTTAGCAACCATTTTCGTAGTTTTGTGTATGGGTGATTTTAGGGCATTTAGTTTAGTTGGTTTGGCATAATATCAAACTAAGAAATTATAACTAAAAAAAAAAAATGAATTCATGCATAATCATTCCTTTTTCAATTTAATCAATTTAAAACTTTTAAATAATAGAAATATAAAGTATTTATTGAAAAACAATGCCAGCAGAATTTGTGTAATTATATTACAGAATAATATAAAATGTTAGCCAAAATAACGTCGACATCATCATTCTGATGTGGAACTGTGAACTTGTGTTGATGTTTCTTCATCTTCACCAATATCTGTCTTAATTTCTTCATCATCTGCACTCACAATTGGAATGTCTTCATCATCTGAACTCAGTTTTCCATCTAGAAATGATATAAATTTAATAATTAATGTAACCAGATTTGCTTTACCCTAGTCATTTAAAGCAGGGATTAGCACACTTTTTTTGGAGTGGACCAGAGTGGAATGTTTAGGTTTTTGTGGCAAATCATTTACAAGATCATAAATTGATGAAGCGTGTTTTTTACTATTCCATTGTGGCCTGCGAGCTGTAGTATGCCAACCCTTGGTCAATAACATGAAGCATACCCAGAACAGTTGGAATTGTATCAGTTTTGTCATCCAAAGGTTCAACTATTGTGGTAGAGTCTTCCGTTATCAAGTCATTAGTTGGTTCAATCACTTTTTCATTTTCATCCACTGCCGGCAAAGCGGCGTCTGTTACTTGCTTTGTGTCTTTTTCAGGTTCTGGTAACAGAAAGGAAATCTGCTCCACGATAACGTTATTCTCTAGACAGCCTAATGTATCCTATAAATCATAATAGACAGGAATTGGAGTTTATACAGAATGACAACTTAACAAAATTATCATTTCCAAGATTTATGAATTCAAAATTCTACTTACAAGTTTGTTAAACTCTGCTATTGAAATTCCCAAAACTTGAGCTAATTGCTGTCTTGGAAACAATGCTTGAAGACATCTATCCAAATACGGCACTAATTCAAGTCCATAGTAGTGACAAAACTTCAAAAAGGCTTCTTTTTCACGAGTAGTCTGAGCGCCTTCTTCGGCTCTGTGCCATTACGAAGAAAATAACATTCAGTGCCTTCTAAACTTCTAAAATATATCGGAGAGGTTAAAAGAAAATTACTGACTTATAATAATCCAGAATAGTTTTTGATGTTGAGCACAGGCACGACGTAAGGAGACACGTGACGTCTTGAAATATTGAAACCGGGGCGAGCAATCGCAGATCGTTAAATGATGCCAGGATATTATTGCATAATTCGACGAGAGGAAGAAATTCCAGTAAGCACAATGGAGGATGTAATTTATCCTGCAGAAAGACGATGTTATAAATGATTGCGTACATGCAAAACTTTTAAATTAGATATCGCACCTGTGCTGCCGTGGAAGCTGCTAACACTGAAGAAACATGCATTGTTGGAGGTGTGGTCATAATAAACGATTGCATCGCATCTGCAAATCTATAGAATAAAAAAGTTATTGTTCGTAGATCTTCAACTTAATCCCATTCAAAAACTTAAGTGCCTAAAATGTTCACTTGAAATTTATTTACTTTTCAGACGTGCGATCAATCGCCTTTTTGAAGTTTCTCAATGCAAAGTCCTCGAATAAAGGCACCAGAAGACTTCGGAAATCTGCACCAACTCTGCTGAACGACAGCCCAAAATACATGCACTGACCTAAAAGGGACTCTACCCTTCCACCCATATCTTTAGTTAGATCCAATTTCAGCATTTCCAAAAATTGGGAAATCTGTAAAAAACGGGATACAGATTTGAAATTAGCCCAGGCAATTTGATAGTTTGCTACCTAAGGGCAACGGCTAGTTCATTTTAAATTGGTTACCTTTTTCACCACCCAACCGTGCAAAACGGCACCTTTATTTTGTCCGCTGTCTTTCAGGCCAATCAACATTGGATCATCGTCGGCAAAGATTGCTCGATACTGGGTCATGATATCAAACAGATGAACCCTACTAACTTCGATTATTTTCGTTATGTGCTGATAAGCTGCAGAAAATTCATTCATGCCCTTATTTAATAAATGATGACTTTGTTAAGAAAACAATTGCAATAAGAAAATAAATCTTACGGTCATTAGTGGGAATGCTGTGAAGAATACTTTGAAACCAAGCATCTCTTGCCTGACATTAAATAAAATGTAAAACTTTAAACCAAATGAAAAAAAACTTTCATATACGGAAGACTTGTTTGGAATACTACCTGCAAAAATTTTATGCGTAATTCTTCTTCTGAAAACACATCCATTCGCCTTAAATAACCGATAACTTTTAAACAAAGCGGCAATTGCGCATTCGTTCTCAATTGTTGCACCAACTGATTTAACATCAGCTTCATTGAATCCTGTACATCTTTAGCGATTGACTAAAGAAAAAAGGTATTAAAAATTATCAATAAGAACCATTCCGCTGTTGAAAAAATAGCTTGAGATGTCTGATATAAATAACCACAAACTTGAATGATTGGTATTGATGAGTACTTCTTTTCCAGTCGAAAAACATAGGCCGAGAGTTCTAAAGCTTCATCATAGTAACTGTTACGAACACAAGTATCCATCAGTTGCGGCATTTCCAAAACTTCCAATAGCTGGGGATGTTTGGTAAGGGTCAGGGAATTTAGGCGACGACTTAAAAAAAGAAAAACATTCAGAATTATGTTTAAGGAAAAACTTCAAAAATTCAAAAAATAAAATTTAAATACCTAGTATTAATTTCTTGCGATTTTTTGCTGAATTCTTGGCATTTTTCAATGAAATTTGGCAGATGACTTGACACTTCATTTAGATGTTCTTCGATTTTATTAAACTGCATGTCGATTAACAAAACAAAAATGAAAGAACTTATAATTACAATTTTAGACATTTAAAAAGTATAATTTAAATTTATTTACATCTTTAAAAATTTCTTTCGAACATTCTGCAGTTTGAATGAAAGTCTTATAATTATGGAAGACCAAATCTTGAGTTTGTTCCAAAATGGCTGCCTTGTCTTCAGCTATAACTTCTGGTTCCTTATCTTTTTTAAAAGAAAGTATGTTAGTTAAGTTACATGCAAAATTTAAATACAACATTCGAATATATATATATATATATATATATATATATATATATTATATCCACGAAATAAGAAAAAACTAAAACAACTTTGACCATATATATGGTCAAAGGCCATTTTGATAGAAATGCATGTATATACATTTCTATCAAAAATGGTTCAATCTATTTCCAAAATATTACTAATATACCTTTCCCGAAATTACATCCTGCAACATCCCCATGCATTGTCAACGATTGGCTTATAAGAAATAATGTAATTTTCTCTGCATCTGGCAGATCCATCCGAAATATATATACTTACTTATTCTTTCCAACCCATAGGAACTGAGGGCACTCAAATATAAAGTAACATCAGGATTTTCTCGCAATGAATCTGAAATCAGTGAATTTAATTTTTAGTTATTTATTGTCATGTTTGCAGTGAATATACATCAAAACAAAGTGATTTCTTATGGCATGGTTACAGGTATACATTCCGAGGCTCAAGATTTTTTGGATATGGCAAAACGACCACCCAGATGATTCCCTGCATGGGTTACAACGAAACAGGTTTTTCAGACTTTTTTAACTTTTGCATCACCTCTAGGTTTGTGTGCATGCATCAATTTTGTATTACATATATTTATTGTTTAAGTTTTGCAGAATATGCTAGGAAGGCCAGTGTTAGACTGGCCAGGGATAGCTGCTAGAGTGCAGCTTGCCAAATGTTAAGAGGGCCCTTGATGAAGTGGGACCGGCCTAGACTCCTAGTATAACATAGCTGTTATCTACATGTTAATCACTTTTTAGTAACTTAAGCTTTTAATATAGACTTATTTCTGCATGATGAACGTAGATGAAATTGATGGCTATATAAACAATCCAAAGATAGTTTCAGGATGTTTTGACAATTCATTGAAATGCTTAAAATTGAAGGATGAAGACATGATTTACATCCAAGACCATTCAAATCATTCATTGATCGTAATTGACATGATTTCTTGTCAATTCTATGAAGTTTAAATGCATTTAATTACCTGGAAACGACTCTTTAAATATAATTTTCAGCACATTTTCATCTTCTACGTCCATGATGAATTAAATACGTGTAAGATGAATAAAGGCGATAATATCGTGCCATACACAAAACGAAATGTACGGAAACCTGAGAAGGACATCCAGTTTTCAAATATGTTCCACGGCAAGCTCCGTATATTACTTGTCAGATTCAGCAATGGTGGTTTGTGTTTTCATCGTTAGCAAAGCTGGTGGTTTAATTTATCATTATGAAAACCATAATTTACCGAAAGTGGAAGTCGAGAAGGTGTTCAGCTATCCCTTGGAGCTTAAGTTAGAATATCAAAACAAGAGAATTGTTGTTACATTCGGTCAACGTGATGGCGTCAAAGGTATAAACAACGATCTGTTCCAACATTAAAATTCTGCCATTGCTACATTTTCTAGACTTTTTTTCTGTACCGAATACTGATTTTATTATGACCACTCTTCGTACAAAAATGTCCCGTTTTTACAGTTGGACACACGTTGCTTGCCATTAATGGTATGAATGTAACTGGAAGACAGCTGGATGATGGGCGTGATGCATTTGATGTTGTCAACAATGGTGAAAACTACCCAATGAACATAAAATTTGGGAGGCCAAAGCTCAATACCAATGAGAAGATATTTTTGGCAAGCATGTTTCACTCGTAAGCATATACGATTACATGTTGATATATTTTGGTAACTCAAAGAAAAATCATTTGTACCTAATACCTCATACCATTTGATCTCATTTAATTTTTATTTATAGGTTATTTGCAATTTCTTCCCAGCTGTCGCCAGAGGCAAAGTCATCAGGGATAGAAATGCTGGAGGCTGATACATTCAAGTTGCACTGTTTCCAAACATTAACAGGTATGTCATCCAAAATTTCTAATTGTTCCAATTCATCAATACCCATGACAAATATTTCATTAAAGCTTCATCACTGTTAAGTTTATTTCTTACAATTTTGAACAGGGATAAAATTCATTGTGGTTGCTGATCCCAAGCAAGGTGGAATGGAAATCTTGCTAAAGAGAATATATGAAATTTACTCGGATTTCGCCCTTAAAAATCCATTTTATTCTCTCGAAATGCCGATAAGGTATTACTTTGTAAGCAACTTCTGAGATTTGATTGGATGATTCAAGTTTTGCAATTCTCAATTTATTTTTATAGGTGTGAACTTTTCGATACTCATCTTCATGCTGCGTTGGAACAAACAGATAAATTAGGGATTTCTAATATCTGATAATGCTATTTATTAACACTTTAGTATTAAATATTCGTTACATACACCATGTTTTGTCCATACTCGTTTTTTACTAATATAAATGTATATTCTGCAGACATATCTGACAAAAAATGATTCTTCATATGACTGCTTTTTGGAGGTATTGCAAACGTGCTAAAATTTCAACCTATACAAAACTTAATAATTGTGGTTTTGTTATGGAACATACTTACAAATACTTTTTTTAAATTTTGTTGTGCTGTTAAGTTGCATAATCAACTCAAGCTAAATAATGTAGATATATTTGTACATTTTCTGAAAAATTGAATTTGGGGATGTTTACCTGAATTATAGACTGAGCGAATGATTAACACATAATTAAGATAGCACATTAATTAACTGAATACTGATTAAAATTAGCAATAATACAATGATAACTAGATTATCCCAGTTAGTGTGGGCCGATATGGATATAAATATAATTAAAGAGTCATATAACAATAAATTATATTAATATTTTCCCTATTTGTAATTTATTTTATCGATTTTAAACTTTTCAAGTTACATAATAGGCCATGAAAAATTACACATTTGTACATACTTTATTTTTTAGAATATTTCATTAATATTAAAATTATTATTAAACTATATTATAATTAATAATAAAATTAATTAAAATTAATAATGAAATATATATTAAAATTAATCTACTTCAATTAAAATCTGCTTTCTAGGCACCCTGTACACCTGATATAAACGTACCTTCTATAAAGCGCTTTAACTGAATCAACGTGTTATAACCCAGAACGAGGCACCGCAAAAATTGCAAAATGCAAATGGTAATGGTGCAGCCATTATGGCGGACGTCGTGCGTGTTTTATAATGCCTTAATTTCGCATTCTGCGATGATTTTAGCCTTATGTCAGGCAAACTCCATCGTCAGAATCATGAGGATACACACGTGGATGAAAAACTTGATCACAGTGAGTGCAAATAATATTGATTATGAATAGCAATGGTCATTTAAGATCAATTCCGTGCAACAGGATGGTAGCCTTGCTGCTCTATAGATTAGTAAATAAAAGAATGAGACGTAGTCGTTGATGACACATTTCGAATTGAAACGCAAGTTCTATAATTCAACCGTTCTATATAAAGAAGTGTCATTATCATTTCACCTATGACCAATTTCCATTAGTAAACGCGTCGCGGCTATTTCGTTCGTTCTTCGTATGCGTAGCCGTGTTTTTTTAAAGATCCAATCGCCAGTTGGCATATTCAATCGATTGCTAATGCAAAAAATGAACGAGTGAATAACTTCGCTGCGGTCTGTTTAATTATTGATGAGTAGTTTTATGTCATTTCTACCACATACAGCATCGCATTGCGGGTGTACAACAAGGCAAGATATAGTTTACAACCAGTCTTGCTAATGTGCGTTGCATTGGAAAATAGGCCTAATAGGAATGGTTTTACACATCATTGGATTACATAGCGAGTTCGGCACGTCTTCATAATCATTAATACATTTGTTTTAATATAAAATGCTGCTGCCCTGATGTTGAACATGTAGGTTTAACAAGCATGCTGATCGAGCAACGTACATTATCGTACGTCATTTGCATTCAGTACTGCAATCCTGTTATCATATGCAGCCAAGGCCGTTTAATTATTCTGACCTTCTCTGGATTTTACTGGTTATGGTTCCATTTGCTAACTCTTGGCAGGAATTGAAAGTACTTTTTAACAGTTAAAATACTTCCACAGGCATAGATATTGTTTGATATTTGGACTGAGGTGCATTTAGAAAAATAATTGACCTATATTTGGTAAGGCTACTCTAATCTATCAGCAAAATTTGGCGTACTGCCGAAAATACCTGTTATTGTTATGGGTTTTTGATAACTTACTTGTGACATAACTTTTGTATAGTCAAAAATTCTCTCTATAGCGGTGTTAGCGAACGCCATTATATTGTTTTGGATGATAGGTTGTGACATCACGGAATATTAAATGACATTAACATATGTGTCATTGCATTGTAAACTTGCTAGTGATCATTTGAAATGGCATATCATGCATGCGGTGCTCTTTATAACAAACGTGGCAGCAGCAAGCTGCGGACGTTTAATCTGTTTTGCGCAGCACTACAGAGTAAATATTTTGAAGCATAGGGCGTTGTAATCTAGTGTAATCAGTTTAAATTACTGCTATTTTTAAAGTAAATACTAAATTGTGATAGTGGTTGTAATACTCGATTGAAAATAGGTCAGTAGGAATTTTTGAGTAAAAATGTATTCCCATAATTTCATTGTTATTCTAATTATGTAAATATGCTGCGTCAATCTATAACACGCAAATCAATAATGTAAAACGGCACCTTTCAGTGTTAGCGAAACATCGTTATCAACAATTAGTTTGAACGGCAAACTTGGTTACAATGGGTTTAGAAGGACTTTAAGGTGATAGATGGAATTTGTTGGACCGTTAATTTAACTCGATTATAGCTGCAATTATTTAATGGCGAATTATGAATGCTGAATACGTTCTATCAAAACAATGCCTTTGTAAAACGATGATTTTACTTGATCGTATTTCAAACTTTCCATTCTAAATACAAATCGAAAACAAATTTAATACCAACTGAGGGATTAGCACTGCACATACAGTCATTGAGAAGAAAGTCAATTCAGTCGTTTACCACCATACTTTGTATAACTTAGTGGCCTAATGCTTTTAAATAAAAAAATCCTTACATTTATTATAATGTGTATGTTGGTTTTATACATACAACGTTGGGATGAAAAAATAATACCTCTGTAAGTTTACTTTAATAATTCTATTTCAATAAAATAGATTATAGACCCAAACTCTTCTGTTACCTATATTTACTTTGACATTTTGCGAGACCTAGCACTGTCATATAAAAATCCAAAACTAACAAATGTTCAATTTTTTTCCATTATAATTTTTGACTTGTTTTTATGCTTTTTAATATATATGTATATTTTTTAAATAATGAAGACCATAAAAAATGGGGATCTGGTCGTTAGGTTACCACGTTGGGGAAAATGTTTTGAAGGTAACTGGCGACTAAGCCAATATAAAGCTGTCCTTTTCAATATATATATATATATATATATGCAATCTTATCAGTGTTACAAAAATGTGCTAATCTTGCAAAGCATGATAGTTAGTTGTGAAAAGATCTCCCTTTTATGTTATAAGGTGTCCTTACACAAGTGCTCATACCTTATCACTTTTGTCAAAGTGTTTTTATTTAATTCTTCTAATGAGATAATGAATATGACGCTTAATTCCATTTATTCTGGAACATCTTGCTTACTTTTATAAAAAAATGTCTCACATGAGTTTATAAGTAAGATATGAACGTTTTGCGTCTGACGTAATTAAGATCAGTAAAGTCATCGTTACTTAAAGTAATCAATGAAAGCCAGTTATTTGCCATATCATAAGTAAGCTATATCATAAAGAAACCTTAGACTTGTGCAATTGGTGCATGGAATTGTTCATTTGACGGCCAGATGCAGTTTATTTCACCTACGGATCAATACATTTCCTATTGATTTTCTTTTTAAATTCCCTCATCCCATTAATACCAAGTTTAACCTAATTTTTTCCCCTCGATTGTTTCTAGGTGTAAAAACTGTGTCATTGCAAAAGGAAGAGCCTGGCCAAGAACAATCTCCAGGCTGGGAGGGTAATATGGCTCTTCCCCCCTCTGGGGACGAAGAACCCAGGTGAGTTGAAATTGATCATTATATCGCCACCTCATTCTCGCTGTTGCAACTTGAAACTTGCGTTAATCACATGCTTGCTGCTTTGTTTAATCGTTACTTCTACGGTGTACCATGCCAATGACGTTTGAAATGTAAGCAAAGGTGGTCCTTGGCTTATATTTACATGGCATCTAGCACTCATTGCCATGACGAATTGAATAAACACCAGAAGTTGCTCGTGGGAAATGTATCCCTTGGGCAGGCATGTAAACTTGCACACGACCCCATAATCTATGCAAATATGATGCTTGTGGTGGTTATATTGCACTTTTACAAACAACAAATTTTCTAAAAATCATGTGCTGCACAATCTTAACAAAATATGACCTAAACAAAGTTTTGGATTTTTGTGTCCCGTATCATGCCTGAAGTTTAATCTAATGAACTTATGCCTACTTACTGTGTAGGCTTCTAATTTACATATAGTTTCAGCTTGCTTGCTTGAATTGTATTACCCTCATAAACTATGTGTGGATTCAAATGATAAAGGCGTTATTAAACTTTCTTTACAGCTCAAATAAGAAAATCCATAAGAGGATGGTGCATAATGCCGTGGAAAGGCGGCGTAAAGTCAAGATTACTAATCATATTCATATATTGGCAAAGCTTTTGCCTAATAAGGATGGCAAACGATGGGTATGCTATGTATAAATGTTTTTTAAGAAATTTGTGTTTTTAGACGTGTTGTCTACTTTGTGATGTCAAAATGGGATTATCTTCCAGAAATGGAAATGTTAAACTCAGGGTAATTTACTTTACTGTGTAGTTAAGCTTATTTAAGAATGTCTTCAAATAGCCAGATATGACAAAAGGAGATCTTTGATGACTGAATAGAATTTAAAAGATTAATTTTTTTTTATCAAAATCTACTCATAAACTTTGGAAAAATTATTTTATCAAATTTTATGCGTTTTTTATTTCTGAATTGAGTTAAGACTGCTGATAAAGGAACTTTAATAAATTATTTTCAGTCAAAAATTTGTTAGTAACGTAGTCCTTTGAAAAACAAATGAACGTGTCTGTACAACCAGAATCTCTGGGTTTTTTTTGGAAGTTTTAATTATAAAATAAAAATTATATACGGTATATTAAGTTACATTTGTTTCTAAGACCTGTTTATTTATTTTAGAGTAAAAATGAAACTCTGGAAAAGGCTGTGGAATATATCCACGAAATTAAAAATGCTCATGATAAGATGATGATGGGCAAATTGGAGGAAGCTCATGGTGATTATAAAATGTTCTTTATGCAATTTTCAAATTCCCCCACCCTCCCCCATCCCAAAAATGCATTGAATAAACCAAGTTTTATTCATCTTGTTAGCTGCCGAATTGACTCGCATGAAGCGTCGAATTGCGGAGCTGGAACAGCAGAACTCTACGTATGCCAAGTTATTGGAAATAGCCGGAATACCACCGAAAGGAGATGCAGCGTTGTGGGACCCAAGCTGCTTAGGACAGAAAATAAATCCTGAAACGATTGCGATGGAATTAAGCAAAGAAATTGTGGTTTTAGATGATGATGATGAATGCGACGCAGCTAACTCCCAGCTTGCGAATACTAAGTCCAGAAACATTAACGGGAAAATGGGAAACAAGGTTTCAAAAGCTGAATGTTCATCTAAAGAGACTACATCTGCGGTAAGTTCCACTTCTTCTGTTAGTGAACCAAACGAGCAGAGAAGTGAAAACGGCCTCCTAAATCCTGCTGTTGGTGTGCCATCCGGGCAGCCCGTTAAGCAGAACAACGGAACAATATCTGTGACTCCACCGTGCACCAGTTCTGAGGTGCCTTCTGTAAACGTGTGTCAGGAGGTAACCAGTAATGCAAGATTAACGGTTCACCAGGCAATGGAAAATTCTAATGGAGTAAAACATAACGATCCTACGACGACATCCAGGTTGGTTCCTACCACCCAATCTGTAAGTGCAACAACAGCTTTAGCAAAACCAATCGAATGTTCAACGGCGGCTCAAGCAATTCAGGAATCTGTAATAACAAATTCTGGTGCAAATGGCAGTGTGACTGCAGTGACAAGATCATTATCCAGTGCACCCATAATGTCTACTAACCAGATCTCGTCCGGCATGCAGCACCAAACTGTAATTCCACAGATGCCAATGCTGAACATCGGTGGAACAATGAACTTAATGCAAGGCCCAATGCACCAACTAATTACAATTAACGACCAAGGGATGCCAATGCTTCAAATGGTGGCTGGACCGCCGCAAATGGGCAGCGGTCAAGTTATAATGAATGGAACATCGACGCAGAATGTGCTGCTTATGGGCAATGCCGCTGCTACAGCGTCGACTGCGATGAACTCGAACTTGAATTCGGTAGGAATGAATACGCAAACGTTTCACGTTTCTGGCCACCCTGCAGGTCCTTCCAATGGCATGCAACTAGATTGCCAGACAGGGCAGCAGCAGAATTTTGTACAAACTGATGCAGGTATATTTCGTCAAACCGTATGTGGAAGCCAGTTGATGGGACAGACTCAATGTTTGCCCAATTTGGCTGGAACAATACAACAGCTGCAGTCGACGAATTCCAGTAACCAGCAAGTACAACTGATGACATCATCGATGAACGCCCAGATGAATCCTCAAATGCTTTCTGCTCAAAATGGAGGCGTGGTATTGGGTACCAGCATGCAAGGGTCGCAGCAACAGCAGCACAATCATAATAATGCTTTGTTGGCGGTAAATTCAACGAGCAACAGTTCCAACCTGCCTTCAGCCTTAATGCTGCCAAACGGTCAGATTATCCCTGTTGTCCGTGAACCCTCACTCATGTATCCCAATTCGGCCTCACTTGGTGGCAACTTGCTCATGAGTGCGGCTCCTTCGAATGTTCCACACACAGTATTTTCTTCGAGCCAATCATGCCAAACTCAAACTAGCATGTCCACCACATTGGCTACACTCGCCGGTAGGCCCTTGACTGCTTCGCGTGAATTAACACCAGGTTCCAATTGTTCAGCTCCAGTTGGTAATTTGACTATGTCACAACAAATTGCCAGGCCGATGATGGATGGGCAGTTACACAATTTAATTGGGCAAGCGGCAGGAGGACAATCGGCTATGTCCACCAAATTGCTTGCAACGGGTGGGACGTTGCCGTCGAGGACGAGCAGCACGTCTGCCACAACAACAGATGTGGCTGTTATGCAGGGAAAAGGGTTTGACACCTTAAGCAGCAACTGTCGGGGGAAAACACTAGCATCGAGTGGGGGAAAGCCAGCATCAAATACCTCAAAAAAGTCAAAGGTGACTACAAAGCGAGCTCAGCGGACTATAAAACCCAAACCTGTGCAAGCAACTCCTTCAACTTCCTCGTCGTCATCTCCTTCTACACGAAATACTTCTACGCCACTTGCAGGAGTGCCTTCCTTGCTTGCGTCCCACTGCAAAGAACATTCGTCAACAACTACAATAACAGCAACAAGATCTTCTTCTGCGGTGACTGCATCCGTCAACTTTTCAACCCATTTCTCTGCTGCATCGAACTTGCCTTGTAATGGCAAGTCTCATGCTAGCTCTGGCGACTATTCGTCCAGCACCTCGTCACCAGACACGATAACATCTACAATGACAAAATCCTCAGCTAAGAAGCAAGCAAGTTCTCGTCCATCAAACATCATAAACGACATCTTGGCTCAAGCCACGGAATCCATTTTTTCAAATTCGATTTCGGACATCTCGTCCTCGCCCAATCCTCACTATTTTGGAAACAGTGGTAGTAACAGCAATAGCAGTCATGTTATTTTCATGCAAGACATTGCCAACGACGCCGAATCTGGTGGGAAAAAAGATCAGGTTCAATCCAGTTTCACTGCTGCACTAATCATGGATGCATCCAAAAGCATAGACTCGTTAGCAAATGCTAGCGATGACAACGGTCCACGAGATGAAGGCGAGGCGATGGACGTCTCCTCCGAAGGCATGCGAATTGATAAGAACCACCAACATGCGGCAGACATACTAAGCGACCTGGTGGGAGAAGTCTACAAGACTACCAACAGCGAGTCCTCCACTGCATCCAGTTTGGTATCAGTCACCGCAAGCAACGCTCCCACTACCTGTTCAACTTTCCCATCCGAGTTCTGTCTTAGAAACTCTGCATCCGCCATGTCAAATTCCTCTACAAAGGAGAGCACTTGCATCCCTGCAAATTCTTCTAGGTCTACGCCAGCTTCCGCCGAGTCGGGGCTAAGCATTTCGGATACTCCAAATTCTGTTCACCCGAACCAAAGCAACAACCAAAATTTAAACATATCTCCAATTGGCAGCTGTACAGTCAATGGAAAAGAAAAACGAGGTTGCACCGGTGAATTACCCAATTCCAAGCGTTCCCGACCAAGTTGCCTAACCTTGGACTGTCCGCCTATTGAAGAGGGACGTGCCCTTAATGAGATTGACGCTGCTTCTAAATCGGGTCCAGAAGAGATACCAACCGTCATTCCCTCATTGCCGACTGATTCGTCTAGTTCTACGGCAGCTAGCAACAGTGTCAACTTTGTATCAATTTCACAGCTAGCTAGCAGTGCCTCCAACAACGCTACCACCACATCCTCTTCTTTGGGAAATTTAACAAACTCTGTGCTGTCTAACATTGCGCCATTCTCCATCGACACTGGAATTTCAAACGAGAATTCCCCACTGTGTAGCATTTCGCCTTTACTAAGTAGTCCAAACAAAAGCAGCGACCTGGCCTTCACGCTTAGTTCAGCCATCTCGGACTTGCCTCGCTCGGACGAATCTCCGTTTTTGGGTAAAAATCCAAGTGGTGGAGGCAACTATGCCTGCATCACCTCGGATGGGAACAACCTCGTGTCGACGAATTCACCGTTCACCAACGTGCCACACAGTTTTAGCTCGGCCACGTCTTTGTCCTTATCTTCGGCACCCACATTCTGTGTACCAGATTTGGCTAACAACTCGACCGCCATGAGTTATACCCAATCAAGTTTTGGAGGTATGTCATATTCAGGACCTGTGGCAATGCAGCGAACGAATTTCAGCGGAATCTCAACCTTGCAGCATGTCATGCAGTCACCTCCTACATCTGTTTCCGCAGCATCCGGATCGTTTTTGGATAAAAATTCCAAGCTTCATCAATTGCATTATAACAGCAGGCAGGGTGAGTTACGGGCGCAGGGGCATGGTCTGCCTCCTGTGTCCTCCCATAATCACCAGTCCCAAGTATCATCGCGTCATCTACCAAATGCAGCTGAAGTTGCCTCTGACCGCCGTGATGCGGCATCCGGCAACAACCTTCACTTTCCTACCTCCCATCTCCCTCTTCAGATCGCTCCTTTTTCACAAGCCTATTCGATGCCTCTTTCGCATCATTCATCGCTTCAGTCGCCTCGACCCCCTGTTCCTAATGTGAATATATCGCATAATGACGGTAGTAAGACAAAGTCTAATTCACAGCGCCGACCCAGTATTAACAGTGTAGATGTGGGACAACAAAACGGTATAATGTCCCCACTCGGAATGGGTCATCCCCAAATGCAGCGCCCAGGCTCGATGCATCAGATCCGACCCATGCTCGACTCCATGATATCTGGCTTGGGACCACCCCAGCTTCGCCAGCCTCAAAACTACCAGCCCCAGAGGATGCATTCCCTGAATAGACAGTCGCCGCAAGGTGGGGCCGCTGCTGCTCTTTCGCCCAAAATATCTGATGTCCATGGGCATTCTCCAATCAGTAGCAGAGGGCCAGCGACGTCCACCCGCAACACTGGTAACGCCTCTCCAAAGCCTAATTTGCCCGTTGCCAGAAACCATCCTGTGCCATCTCCTGGCAGGAATCCCCTACCAACCACTCCGGTGTCCTCTCCGGCCGCGTTTGTACCAAGGCGCTCTCCTAACATCTCCGCTGGCGAAAGTCCAATGATAACGAGTTATGCTGCCGAAAATTCCACTTTGCAAAACTCTGCTAGGGATCTGAATTTCCATCCAGGCCAGAAACAGCTCACTCATTTACCTGTCATCTCTTCAATGAATACCACGACGAGGGCCATCATTTCCTATTCGGCCGAGAGCCTCATCCAGGCACAGCCTAACAATCGACCAAACTGCGCGAGGGAGGGCCACGTAGTTCCAGCCCCTGGAAACGGACGGCAGGGTGTGTTAGGTCCCAATGGGCACGGAGGGAGCAATGCAGTGCCTTGCCCTACGTCCAACGCCCTGCAGTTTGGGCAAGGCACAGGCAACAGACCTGGCGGGGAGGATCTTCACCAGTCTGGATTTCCATATTTCTCGCCATTTCAACAACATCCCACCACCGAGCAAATGGCCTCCCATCATATGCCCATCCCATCATCGCCTCATTCTGGAAATCACCTTAAGCACGTGCCAGTCCAGAACCACATTGGCATGAACAAGACGTGCGGGATGCGGGGAACTCCAGAAACCTCCCAAGCCATCCAGTCACAGCCGAATTTCTCCTTTAGCCTCTTGCAGCACAGCCAGGCTGGTGGGGAAGTGCACCAACAGCAGCAGCAGCAGCTCTTGCAACCTCATCAGCAGCAAGGAGCAGGCCAAGAAGTCAACTCTAATGTAATCAGGCACAATAACGGCTATCTGTCCATGAGCAACTACAGCGGCCAGGGCCCGAATCCTGGGACCATGCCGATGACCAGCCTGCAAGGTCCTGCGCACAAAGACACGCAGGTATCCAAAGCCCACATGGCCTTTTCTTGCATGCCGCCGTTCCCGCATAATCAAACGTCCGCCGGCCAAGCTCCCAACGTTCGCCAGGCAGCGAATAATTCTTTCCTGTCTCAGAATAGCATCAACGGAATGAACTTTCCAGAGATGTATGCCTCACAAAACAACTTGCGCGTCGAAAGCATCAACACTGGAGGACCACCGGTTGGAGGAGGCAATGTTTCTGGCACACAAGTTACAGAGAAGGCTGGCAATACACCTTACAAATCCAGAAATGCAAGCAACAGCAAGCAAGATGGCTCCACGACCACCAAATCTAGCAAATCGAAGCAGCAGTCAAAGAAGAAGCACCACCAATACAGCGTCGAGGAGGTGAACTTGTCCAATTCCATCTTTGAAACCGGGCGAAGCATTACCCCTTACTTCACCATTCCCAATCTGTCACCACCTCGCAACGAAGTCCCGACCTACATCCCCAACACTAACCCTTTATTCAATGCCTCCCAACGTGCCCTGGCTCCCAATGCATCCCAGCAACCGAAGGCGGCCGATTTAGGCACACCTTACAGTCCGTTGTTTCCTCCGAGGACTCAGAGCGGACTTAACCTCAACTTCCAAGCACCCGGTTTTGGCGGATTCGGCAACGGTAGCATGCCAAATCAGATGCCATCCCATGGCGGTGGGGTGAACGTGGCCAGTCATGTGCCCAACTTCAACCTGAGTAACATTTTCCCCGATATCAATAATTCTAACGAAGGCATTAGTATATCCCCCATCAAGTTTCATCACGGTAACCATATCCTTCCCCCGCCCCAACCTGGGATGGAACATAATCTCCAGCATCACCATCAGTCAGGCTCATTGTATCACAAGCGAGGTCACCCCTCCCCTGTTATTCACAATGGTATGACCATCAACTCGCTCCTAGGCCACAACCCTCATACGTTTGACGGACGACCACAAGTGCCGATGGGCATCAACAATACGATGACCCCTCCGTTTCATGGCCACAGTCACACGCCTTCATTCAGCAACGTTATCCCAACATTGAACTTCTCTATGCATGACCACTGATAAGTATTAACTAAACGCGTGAAAGCTGTTTTTTAAACAAAATTCATAAATGGAAAAGTCATTTTAATATAATTAAACGCCTTTTGAGAATTGGTGATGACATCAATGATAATGATGATATAATTTTTTATGTGAATGGCAGGTTATGAGATCGACAATCAGAAATACGTTGCAAACTTTGAAAATTTATCATAAACAACACCTTATCAATAACATTATCCGGATTAGACTTTCTTACTGTTTATGTCACATGGTGGGTCATACAGAATCATCTTTATAATCATCATCGTCATTGTCATCGTAAAATTTAAAATATTATTATGATGCATGCTGCATTTAGTTGATATAATAGTAGTATAGTTAGATTGTTCATTTACTTGCGGTTAATTAATAAGGATAGTACCTGCAAAGTAATGAAAATCATTCAGGTTTTTTTTCCTCCGAGGTAATTTTTGGAAGTGATACCAAAGCAGGGATATACTTAACCATTCCCTTTATACAACATTATAAGAAAGAGATTGTGGGTGGACCTTTAATAGTCGGATTGGTTTAAAGTTTTTGTTAAAGGGTGAAAGTATGCAATGAAATTAATATATTTTCACTATGTTCTCGGTTAGCCACGTTTTGTCCCATGAAATTATATCATCTGTAAATAGGTGTCATCACTTCATTAGTCTGAGAACGTTTAGGCCAGTAAAGCGCGTGTTTTGCACTTTTATGAAAACATGTAAATATTGTTTAAAAATGCTGTTATTATTATTATTGTATAGAAGAACGCATCTTTATTCATTTAATTTTAATTAACTTTATTTGCATTCCTTGTTATTTAATTTTAACGCGGTTCTTCACCCTTACCACTTTAGAATGTTAATATTGCAAATACTTTTATTTTGTAAATATTTAAAGTGTATGCCTACAATACATGCACTGTTAACAGCACTGGTGATGTGTTTTAAAGTATTTAAGGGTAGAAATGCTAGTCTACAGAATGTGCAGCGATGGCGTAGTTGACCAATCAATAATTAAACATGATTATTAATTTATTAAGGCAGCTAAATTGGAAGCGCGTCTAATTTTAATATTTTTATTTGTAACAACAGTCTTAATAGGGAATGGTTTGCAAAAATGTGGTTCAATTGCACAGATAGTCAACCCTAGATTCAATCACTAAAACAGTGAAGATTGATGTATTGGATCTGTGTTTAATCGACAGCATGCTATTAATTTATAATTTTCATCCAACCATTTGATAGTGCATAATATTCAGCTCATTTTTAGAACTTGGGGAACCTTATTTTACTTTTCAAACACTCAAAACGTAATTGAAGACAGAAATTTTGATGAAATGTATTGATATTCATGTACATTATACCCGAAATTTTATATTAAAGAAAAGCAAAGTATTTTATAATTATTTTTTAAATAATACAGCATAAAACTAAACCAGCAGTCATAATTCCAAGCTAAATGCTGGATGGTGTAACTAGTTCTAAACATATTTTTGAACAAATTTGAGTATTTTTTTTTAAATGGGAACTTTTTCCTGGGTTTTTAGATTTTATGCAAATTGCTTTTGAGCTGTTTGACTGTTTCATTTTCTCCAATTATTTAAATATTTGGTGAGATATTTTCATAGCTATATGGAGAAATAATTTCAATGCTGCATAAACTTGTGAAAAAGTATTGAATAAATTATGAAATTTTTTTTTTGTATATGTATAGTTAAAACAAGTTTTTAGACCCCACATGGCTAGCATCTAAGCACATTTTTGCACCAAATTTTGAATTTCACATTGGAATTTTTGGATTCCTAAACTAATGTACTAATTATTACGTGTATGTAACTGATGTACCAACTACTGCACATCATTGACACATTTGTAAAGAAAGTCATTTAGACGAGTAAGAGTTTAGATTTCTATTTCATTCTATTTTCATGATGCACACGCTAATGTACAATGCTAGCAAAACTTGGCTAGATAGAGTAAGTTGTATATTAAAATGATGTCGATTTTAAGAGAGAATATTTTCTTGTACAGTGCTGAAAACGTTTGACAACTGGAGCCGTTTTATAAATAAACACGTCCACTGGTTTTCAAATGTCAATATATTGATAACTATTGCAACAGACGCGATAGACACTGTGATTCCTTATGCGCCTTCAATTTCATCAGTTTTGGTGTATTTTAACATTAGAACTGCGTTTGTAATTTTTATGCATCTGCATTGTAATATTAAACGTTTTCCGATTTGATGTTAATATTTCTTACTGATTGTGTTTATATTTTTGTTCGAAAGCTTCAATTCTATATGAGAATAAACCGAGCTAGGTGGTAGCTATAACAGGCGTTAACCGTAACACTATCAACCGTAACAAAATCAAACGTGATTTTCAGGCCAAAAAAAAAAAATCGTTTTTCCGCCAAATCAAATGACATTTTGGCAAAAAAAAAAAAAAAAAAAAAATTTTGCACCAAAAAATCATTTTTTCGCCAAAGAAAAATAATTTTTCCGACAAAAAAAAAAGTTTTTCCAACGAATACCATTTTTCCACCAAAAAAAATCGTTTTTCCAGCAAAAAAACCCTTGTTTTTCCAACAAATACAATTTTTCCACCAAAAAAATAATTTTTCCGCCAAAAAAACGAGTTAGTAAAACACGGTTTTTCCAACAAAAAGACGTGTTTTTCAACAAAGAAAACGAGTTTTCCTAAAAAAGAAACATGTTTTTCCACAAAAACAACGTGTTTATCCACCAAAAAATCATTTTTCCCTTGAAAAAAACCTGACAACAACGTGTTTTACTAACAGCAGGGATATCTATTGCAGTCTAAATCAGCATGGATTATTTTTAGGCAAAGAATATGTAAGCCACAACTCGAGACAAAATTCTGGTATTAAACTTTTTGGTGAGTTCCAAATCAGATTAAGTTGAGGGTCAAGATTCAGACTATTTCTTAAACCTTGGCTTAAAATAGTCTTGACTTAGCAAACATGGGGATACACATATCCATTTAGTTCACAGCTAAAGGCTAGCTAATACTGTCTGTGATTGGCTATCAATATTTTTAATGCAATTTTCATGCTTTTGAATTCCAAATAA
>JAQGBW010000515.1:0-39990 GCA_034698625.1 Julus scanicus | reverse complement strand
CCCTTTGGTTCTTACGCCTTCCCAGTCAATAATGTATTTTGTATCTTCGTATAGGGTCTCAATAGCCTCCACTAAACCTCTAGAGATCCCATATTCGCTAAGGAGTCTCCACATTCTACCTCTGTTCACATTATCGAATGCCCCTTTAATATCCAGAAACGCTAGATATAGTCGGTTCCCCTTCCGATACGCTATTTCCATCAGCTGTGTTCTAAAAGGATCTACATTTCTGCTGCCCAGGTTGCCACCAGGGGGTGGAAAGTGTATATAAAGGAAACTTGGGCCAGCAGAAGGGCAGTTGGGATTTGGGGCCTGACCAGGTCGGTCTGCCGCCACGTGTGTTTATATGTTGATTCATGCATCAAGTTCTTATTGTATAAGTCCTGTAAGTCGGCAGGCAGTGATCCGGGTGAGCTTCATATGTCATTAAATGGTTCCAACCCACTATCATGACCCTATTGTGGTTTTCATGTCGGAGGTCCGTACTCCGGATCATTACAGTTCATACGGGGAGAGTAAACATCTAACAACCGCAACCGCTGCCTTTGTCGATTATTAAGAATCTGCGTTATGTCTCCTAGATATTGAATTCCAACCGGCAAAACAGCCGAGGGATTGTCATCACCGGAGGAATCGGTTCGGGAAAAACTTCAGCCATCTTGCAGTTGGTGGAGCAAAGTTACTTCGGAAGGAGGAAGGATGAACCACTTTATTGCGGTAACTATCACGATTTTGATACGAAAGTCTCGAGCCATTTTAATCTGCTAATTAAAGTTAATTTTAAA
This sequence comes from Julus scanicus, assembly GCA_034698625.1. Taxonomy (NCBI): domain Eukaryota; kingdom Metazoa; phylum Arthropoda; class Diplopoda; order Julida; family Julidae; genus Julus; species Julus scanicus. The sequence continues at coordinate 39,205 of JAQGBW010000515.1, read as the reverse complement.
TTTACCGGCCCTTAAAAATTTGCGAGCTACGGTTTATATAATTATATTTTTTTACAAAATTTCAGAAATATATGAAGGCAAGCAGCATCCGTTGACAAGTCTCAGCGGCAGCCGAGCCTCCTTGAGCAACTCGCGGTGGAGCCTGAGCCAACCCGGACACCGCAGCCGCTCGCTGGCCAACCACGTGGTTGCCTACCACTTCTGCCAGGCCGACAACAACTGGACCTGCCTGGTGCCGGAGTTCGTGCACAACACCGCGGCACAGATGTGCCAGGCACCGCAGCTGGCCGCGTACCGCGAGCTCCTGCTCGGAGAACCGCGCTACCAAGCCATGCTCAGCCACAAGGAGTGCGTGGCGAATCCCTCGGCCGCACTCCTCAAGGGGATCCTGGAGCCCCTCGACCGCCTGCGGCTGGCCGGTAAATTGGGCGGCGATGTCTGCCTCCTCCTGGTGGACTCCCTCGGAGAGGCAGAGTTCCATCGGCCGGACTACGGAGACACGGTGGCCTCGTTCCTCGTGCGACACATATTCCACTTTCCGCAGTGGCTCAAGGTGGTGGTCACCGTGCGCACCGCCATGCAGGAAATAGTCAAGTGGCTGCCGTTTTACAGCATCAGGTAAGCTCTTGGCATTTGACCGCTTGTCCTCTACGCCAGAAATAGGACTTATTTCTCCGAAGATGCCTAAAAATGTTAATTTTACAATTTAGCCTGGATGATATGGCCCATAACGAGAATCTCCAAAGTGATCTTTTCGATTACATTACTCATCGGATCAACCACAGTATTGAACTTCGGGCTAATGCTACCTTCAACGGTAAGTTAAAAATGACCCGCAAGGCGCGTTTTTAATTTAACGTATAAAGAAAAAAACCATGAGATGCAAATATTTTATTTTTGCCAAAAGTACGCCTTGAAAATCCTTTGAATTTCGATTTTTCAGGGAAATTGGAAAATTGTTCGACGGCCCGATTCACGAACCACTTGCTTCATCTGAGCAAAGGTTGTTTCCTGTACACTAAACTGACTTTGGACCACATCGAGAAGGGACACCTCGTCATGAAGAGCATCAGCTACAAATCCTTGCCCATTAATTTATCCGAAGCGTTTATGCTGCATTTCAATCTCCGCTTTCAAACGACGCAGGCATTTCAAAAGGTAAGAAACTTGATTTTCTTTCCGGTGTTCAACTTTTTAACAGCCGATGATGATTTCTTGCATTTTTCTTGAAAAGTCCAATCCTCACGACAACTTGTTTTTTTTCTTCGAAGGTGGCACCGATCTTGAGCACTTGCCTCGCATCCCTGTATCCCATGAGCCTGCTGGAGATCTTCCACACTGTCAATGCCGGCCAAGTAGGGGTTTACTTGACTTGGGACGACTTCCTGCAACGCATGGACAATCTGTCCGAACTGATGGTGGAACGGCAGGACGGCACGTACATGTTCTTCCATCCGTCTTTTCGGGAGTGGCTGGTTCATCGTCCGGACAATGACAGCAAGAAGTTTTTGTGCGACCCTCGGCTGGGACACGCCAACATCGCTTTTCGTCTGACTCGCCTGGAGGCGCCGCTGGGGCCGGACAAAACTCTGGAGCTCGGACACCACATCCTCAAGGCCCACATCTACAAGACGGTCTGCCGCCAGCTGGGATTTCAGTCTAGGGACGTGCAAGCTCTGTGGGTTACTTTGGCCTCAACGGACGTGTCCGCGGCTTTGGTCACCCAGAGGAATGTTTACAATCCAAACGTTAAGGTGCCGCAGAGACAAATAATTGAAATTTGGTTACAAGACCTACAACTTTCTCCGATATGGTAGGAAGACATAAAAACATGTCTAAAATTGTGCATTTTCTAGGTGAGTCGGCTGCTGATGCTCGCTGGTGCTGATGCGAATGCCCGCACGGAGTTCTTGTACGGCTCTCCGGTTCTCGGTTTGGCCGCCCGCGAGGGTTTCATGGACATGGTCTTCATGCTGCTAGAATTCGGAGCCGACGTCAATGAAGTCGCCACAAACGGTTCCAGCGTGCTTTCCCTGGCTTGCGCAGGTGGCCATCTCGACATCGTCAAACTTCTGCTGGGCAAAGGAGCTCACGTATGTTTTTACTCCTGAGATTCTTTTTGATCCTTAACTCTTCACCCCCAACCCAAGCCAAATCAAGCACATCTGCGTGGAAACCATTTCCGATGCATGGTTGAAACTTACAACACTCACAGCTAACAAAATCATGACATCTTCCAGACACTATAAACATCTAAAAGCAGACCCCTTGAATTTTTTTTTTATTGAATATTTATTCCCCACGAGGGAGAAAGCGCCGCCAATGGATACAGCGCGGGAACAACAGCTGGGAGTTACAACAATCGGGGGTTACGACAAGTGGGGATTACAATAAGTATATAAGCGGTTAAAAGCAAGTAACGATAGTACAGATGACAATGATGATTGAGAAATGATTAAAAGGGAGGAGTGGCAAGTTTCTGGGGGTTACAACAAGTTGGAGTTACAACAACTGGGAGGTACAACAATCCGGGGTTACGACAAGCGGGGATTACAACAAGTGTGGGTTACAATAAATACAACAGCGGGCCCCTTGACATTACAATCATACTTATCCTCAAGTTTCCCCTTTATTCTTAAAAAATTCATACTCCAAATCCGTACCTCGCCAATTAATATATTTACAAAGAATGGTTCACTTATCCTGCACCCAAATAATCAGTGTCAACTATGCCTTAGTAACACAGCGGATTGGACCCACCTGGCATTCGATTGCCCTGATCAAGATATAATACTAACCCGATCCAAATCCCCACCCATTCCCAACTATATGCGACACGACCTCCTCACCTCACTACTATCAAACATAACTCCAAACATCCCGCTTATTTGGTTACTGTATAGAATCGCACTAATAGCCTCCGAGAAACGTAGTAGTGCTTTAGCATTTATATAATATCTCAATCGGCCATCGTGTCGCTGCCGTGGCCTTAAATCTTCCTTTCTGAAATTTCAGCTCCATCACGTGGACGAAGATGGTCGCTGCGCGGTTGTCTACGCGGCACTCCACGGCCACCTGCAAGCCGTAACCATGCTTCTACAGTGCGACTGGACCAACGGGGTTCTCCAGGGACTCGGGCGAACAAAGGCGGCACAACAGGCCTTGGTCATGGCCGCGTTCAAAGGACATACGGTGGTACGTTGTATTCCGTTCCATCGACCCGTAGTCGACCAAATCTCAAAAGTTGAACTCTTGACCATTTTTTTTATTCTCCAGGTCTGCGAGTACCTGTTGAGCGTGCCGGGCGTGGACATCAATGCCGCCGATTCCGTGTCCAAAGACACGGCTCTGACGGCTGCCGCCTCGCGAGGCCACAAGGACACTTGCCTGTTCCTGCTGAGGAGGGGTGCCTCCGTGGTCACCACTAGCGGACATCTGACTCCGCCACTCTTGTGCGCGGTCAGGGACGGACAGGCGGAGATTGCTAGCCTCCTGATGCAGCACCAGGCAGACGTGGACCAGGTGGATGGATACGGTCGATCGGCCCTCATGATCAGCGTCTGCGGCGGGCACGTAGGACTCGCGGAAATGCTGATGGCCAGGGGTGAGTCTCGGAAGAGAGAAATGTTGAAGAGAAGGATTTTGTGTTTGAAGTTTGCTAATTTTTGACTTCTTGCAGGGGCGTCTGTCATCAAAGCGGACAATGAAGGTCTGACCGCTCTCTGCTGGGCGTGTTTGAAAGGACAGGTTAATGCGGTGCAACTTCTGTTGGACCACGGATCTGGTATCCATCACACGGATTGCACCGGAAGGACGCCACTCAACCTTGCCGCATTTCACGGGGATCCCAACGTGGTGAGTTTAAAATCCCGCCCCGTTCTCGTGGTAATATGTCGGAGCGCTGATGTCCTGAAATGTCAGGACATCAATGGTATCATGATGAGAACAGGGCTTTAGCTTCCGATAGACCGCTGAAATTAATCGTTCCGCAATCTTTACAGGTTCAACTGTTGCTGGACCGCGGCGCAACCGTGGAACACGTCGACCACAACGGCATGAGACCCTTGGACCGCGCCATCGGTTGCAAGAACACGGCTGCCGTTATCTGCTTTCTGAAGCGAGGGGCCAAGCTCGGACCAGCCACGTGGACAATGGCCGCGGACAAACCGGACATCATGCTCATTTTGCTGAGCAAGCTTCTGGAAGATGGCAGCGTGCTCTATAAGGTTAGCGTCCTGGAGTAGTTTTATTTCTCACAAATTCTGCATTTCTGCAAATTTTGTAAACGTAATCTTTCTTAACCATATTTTTTCACAGAAAAATCGCCTGAAAGACGCTGCGTATCGTTTTCAGTACGCTTTGAAAAAATTCCCAACGGACACGGTCGGGGAAGAAGCGAGGCCCTTTCAACAAATCAAAGTTAATTTATTGTTAAGTTTATCTCGATGTCGCCGGAAGTCATTGGTACGTAGCGTTTATGTTGCTGTCTTTTAAAACCCCTTACTGCAGGATTTTTTTGATTTTCCTAAAAAAATAGAGTAGATAGTTTTTATGCTTAGTAATACGGGAAAAATATTTAAAAAAATAAATTTACATTTTTTTAATGATTTTTGTAAAAATGATTGCTGAAATTTAATGATCGTAATATGAAAGTACGGAATAAAAATGATCAAATTTGTGGTAAATTAAGTTCGGGTCAGTCCGAAACTCCGATTTTTTAAAAAAGTAACTATTGATTGGAGTTTTAGAAGTTTTCCGCAGTTGTGTCGGAATAGTTTATCAAAGTTTTAAAAAAAATGTGCGAGGATCTCAAATTCTGAGCTAGGATTTTGATGTTTTTTTTATTTAAATCTCATTTGTTTTTTTGCAATATTAAATTGTCCTTATTTTCAAATTTTTTAGGATTTTGAATCTGCTGTTGATTTAGCGACAAAAGCGTTGGAAGTGAATCCGAAGTCGTACGAAGCGTATTACGCAAGAGCCAGAGCGAGGCGAGATTTGCGGTGAGTAATGTTTTTTTTTACCCTGCCATTATTAGGGGCTATTTCTCCTTTTGTGGCCTATATATATATATTTATTTATTTATTTATTAACTGATCAACACTCAATGAGTACAATAATGGACCAACGGGTCAAAGAATATGCCGTGTTACGAGACTACCGCCAAGTGTAGACTTTGACGATGTTGCTTTTTAAAATTTCAGCCAGCAAAAATTGGCTTCTGAAGATTTGGCCGAAGCGATCAAACTTGCTCCGGAAAACAGAGAACTACGGAGACTTCTTCAACACGTCCAAGAAGATATTAAGGTAAATTTTTACCATTTTTACTACTGTTTTGCCGAAACAATTCTTAAATCTTGATTATTTATCTTTTTGCATGTTTTATTGACCCTTTGTCAGTTGTACTCAATGAGAGTGTGAAATAAAATAATAATAATAATAATAATAATAATACTAATAATAATGTTAACAATAATGATAATAATAATGTTATAAAATTGCAATTTTTTTTGTTTAATGCCAAAAACTGCAGCTTTATTTTTAACATATGTAAAGTTTTCAAGTAGTTTTAGTTTGGAAACAAAGTTTATGAAACACTAATTGCTATTTTGGGAAACTCGACAAACTGCTGTTTTACTAAACCTTAAGTTTGTTTTTACCAAAATCGCAAACCTTTATTCAATTTCACAAACCAAATCTTTACTAAACACGAACTGTGTTTTTTGGATGGAAATTGTATTTTAAGAAAACACAAACATCAGTTTTTTTAAACATTAACCGTGTTTTTTGTTTTTTAGAAACACGCTTTAGTTTCATTCAAAGCTAAATATTATTTTTCAAAAATTAAATTTTTACCATTTTTACTACTGTTTTGCCGAAACAATACTTAAATAATGTCATAAAATTATAAAATTGCAATTTTTTTTTGTTTACTGCCGAAAACTGCAGCTTAATTTTTAACATATGCAGAGTTTTCAAGTTTAGAAACAAAGTTTATGAAACACTAATTGCTATTTTGGGAAACTCGACAAACGGCTGTTTTACTAAACCTTAAGTGTGGTTTTACAAAAACCGCAAACCTTTATTTAATTTCACAAACCAAAACTTTATTCAATTACACAAACCAAAACTTTACTAAACACGAACTGTGTTTTTGAATGGAAATTGTATTTTAAAGAAACACAAACATCAGTTTTTTAAAACATTAACTGTGTTTTTGTTTTTTTGGAAACACGCTTTAGTTCCATTCAAAGCTAAATTTTATTTTTCAAAAACACTGAAACAAACATTTTGGGAAATTAACAAACTGCTGCAATTTCGTGTAAACCCCGCTTTTAAAACCTCTAAAACTTTTAAAATGTATAAATTAATCGCGGCTTCGCACGACGAAGCACGTTTTACGCTAATGGGCTGGCGGCGGCCATCTTGAAAGGCTTATGTGAAAATGGCCGTCTGAGTCCTCCGCTCGAGAGTTTCTCTAAGCCAGATCATGTTTACTCGGTCCAGATCCAATTCCTCGTCTCATCTTCGATTGATTTTTAATTTCGCAGGAGAATCGAGACTCGGTTCGTATCGGAAACTCAACGTGCACTAATGGAACGAACAGCGAAGTCGAGGACGATGAAGACGCGTCACGCAGGGATTCACACGGATGCTGATCCGGGAGAATCAAGTGAGGGATCTTAGACTTAAAAAGGATTCATCCATCCGCAAATCCATACAAACCAGACTCGACGGGTGGAAAAGTTATATAGAATGCCATCGGGCCGAATATGGCTAACGGATTCTCGAGTCTGAAATTATTTATATCCGTATCGCGCAATCTATGGTATTCGTCACGAATAATCGATTGCCATGTGAAAAATTTCTGCAGAATTCTGCATAAAAAGAGGTAACCCGAAAAAATTCTGCAGAAAAGTGGATATATTTCTGCATAACGAGTTATGCAGAAAACTTTATGCTGAAAACTTTATGCAGAAAATATTCCATTTTCTGCGGAATTAATTTTGCACAACATTTTATGCAGTCTTTTCAATTTTCTGCAAAATTTCTGCAGAAAAAGGACCCAAATTTATGCAAACTTCTGCATAATTATTTCTGCAGAGTTTGCAGAAAACTTTATGCAGAAAACATTCCATTTTCTGCAGAATTAATTTTGCACAACATTTTATGCAGAGACTTTTCAATTTTCGGCACAATTTCTGCAAAATTTCTGCAAAACTTTTTCTGCAGAAAAAGGACCCAAATTTATGCAAGCTTCTGCATAATCCAGCAGAATTATTTCTGCAGAGTTTGCAGAATTCTGCAGAAACTTTTTTACCTGGGTTGTGGCCAAAAATTATGTAAATAGGGCCATATATGCCTGTCTCAAATTATTTATGTCGGTAATGTGCAATTTATGCCATTCGGCATAATAATTTCTCCACAATTTCAACAAATTCCACCATGTTTTGTGACCGTGTTACGATCGCAATTTTTCTGTGCACTTCCATTATCGACATATATGACCGTATAAATATTTTCAGACGTATGAAGAGAATATCGTATGAAGATACGGTAAATTAGACATAATATGGCTTATAAAGTCCTATTAAGTTGGACAAATCCATCTATCCTCAAATCTATGTTAGCGTTACTTACGTAAAATTTGAACGTAATGTTCGCTGCCTATAATAAGGAGGTCACAGCATTTATTCTTTGTCTGTCTGGTCGAAAAGAAATCTCTGAAGAAATTCTGGGAATGTTAATATAGATCTTTTTTAAACCTTTAAAACTGCGGCCTAACCTGCTTTCGGTCCAACACGCGAGCCGCATGCGGCACCTAAGCCGTTTATTAACGGCCCTAACCAACATTCAAGAAATAAACATCTTCATGCCTTACAATTTTAAGTTGGATTATTTTTAACTTAGTTAACTTATTTACATAAATTTCAGGGTGCCCAGCAGAATTGAAAATTGGGAAAGTCGGGAGTTCGTATTAAATACCACTTACGCGTAGATTTCCTACCCGCTTCGGGAAATTTCCGTAATTCATACAAATTCTCTAAATATTTTTCCAAAAAAAAATGTTGTAATTGGGGTCCTTAAAGAAAATCTAAGGGATGAACCTTGAAATGCTTGAATTTCCAGCCCGCAACAGGAAGTTTACGGCAATCTTACAAATTCTCTGGAAAATTTGTCGGACTCTTTAGAAAAATATTGCGGTATTTGGGAGTTTGAGATAATCCTTAAAATGCTTGAATTGTTTCCAGCAAATTTACCGAACACCCTGAAATTCTGAAATAGTTTACGGATTAAATGTTGTAACGGCTAACGGTCGATGAAGGGCCCAAAAGTAAATTTTACTTCTGGGCTCAAAAATCATACCGATGAAGAAATACAAGTACCGTAATGTGTAAAGTATCGCAAGTTTTGCACCGAAGTACTTTTTTGGCCCTTTTGGCATGAAAAGTTGGACCATCCTGTTCTAACGGACTGCGATAGACCCCGAAAGGACAGAATACGGATTTAATTTTTTTCATCGCAACTCCAACATCGCGAACATCTCGTAGTTGGTGATCTAGTCCTAGATCATACATTTGACGAGGAACCGTAATTACCGATGATCAAACTATAATTTTTTCACTCGGGGCCTGGTTTTGTAAATACGTAATATTTGAAATATATCTTCGGCTTAAAACCACGAATAATTGTGCCATGGATAATCAGTTCCCGGGTAGATAAAATTATATCGGTACATAAATATAGTATTTTATTTTATGTCTCGTATATAATTTTTCCACTTGGATTAGTTGTTATACGGTGGCTGCTGATTACGTATTTTAAAAAAAACATATTTAATTGCGCTTTTTAAAGACGATACGATTCGATATTCGTAAACGCGAACGATGTTTCGAAGCGAATTGTTGAATTTATTTATCTAAAAAATAAGTTCTTAAAATTCGTTTTGTTTCTGAAATATTTAAGCAAAAATAACAAGTTTTTACAAAAAAAAACCAACATGTTTTAAAATTGGGTGAAGAAATGTACTCTCGTGTTTTATCACAATTTTGATTTCAATTCCTAGTCAATTTTTTGTTACTTTTTTTTTGAAAAAAAGATGATGATTAACAACAATTTGTAATGATTTTTATAGATGTTGTTCTTGTTTATTAACCTAAACACTTTTTTCTTGTTTTGTTTTTCGCAAACTGGTGTTTCGAGTGTTTCGTAGCTTCGTTAAACTTTCTTGAAATGTTTTCTTTTCTTCGTTTGTTGTAGGATTTTGGATTTTTTCTCCTTCATATTTTTATTAGCATGTCAACGATAGTTTCAGTTTTTAAAATGTTTGAAATTGTAGTTGTTTTGAAACTTGACAGATTATTACGCTTCTTCTCGCGCGAAGAAATTTCAATAAAATATAAAATTAAGCAAATATTTCATTATTTTTTGATTTTGTTTTTGGAGTTTTAAAAAGATTTTGCAAAATAAAATACTCGGTAACATTTCATTGAAAATTTAAAGCAAAAATAAGCATTTTTACACAAAAGACAGCTTTTATGTGATATATAAAATATATGAATATGCGTATATCAATGTTTAGCATTATATAAAAATTATTTAGAAATATTTAAAAATAGCTTTTTTTGGATTTAATATAAAAAATATATCACTGTTTAGTAATATACAAAAATTGTTTAAAAAAAAATATTAATCGATTATTGTTTAAATTTTATATAAAGTAGAAATTGTTTAAAAAAAAATGTAAACCGGTTTTCAAAAATATAAAAATACAAAATTTGACTACAATATCCCTAGCCTTGACTGATAGCATTGTTTGCGCATTCCATTTTCGAGTTCCAAATTCGAATGGCGGACATGGAAGATCAGGTAATTTTTATGTAAATTTATGAAATATGTAAAAAATTTTTGTTGAATATTGATGATATTTTGATGAAAATCCCTAGCTTTGATTGGTATCACAGTTTGCGCATTCCATTTTCGAGTTCCATTTTCGAATTCCAAATTCGAATGGCAGACGTGGAAGATTTTCTCCAAAATCAGGTATTTTCACGTAATTTTATGAAATATTTACAGATATTTTGATAAATTAAGCGATTTAATTCAATTTAATAACACTCTAGAGTCTTTTATGTCGTAAACGAAGCTTAACTTCCGTAAATTCAGATGTTTAGAACGCCCTCGATTCGAATTCTAAACAGGCCTTGAGAAAAATGTAAATTTTAGGCCTAAGTAATTTAGGCTTAATTTATTTTAAACGTGATTATTTATATACACATATTTACGATTTGAATTTTGCGCCATTTGTGCGGTTAATTTAAGTGTTGCCAACGGGAAAAAAAAAGACTGCGTGACAGCTGAGAGTTTAGGGTTATTAAAAATGGAAAGTTACACGAAAGAAATACGCATTTTTATTGTTAAACAATATTTAAAAAATAATAAAGATTTGGTAGCTACAGTTCGCAAATTTTCGTACAAAATAGGGATCGGGATCAGTGGCGGCTAGTGTATAGGCTCTGTGGAACTGCAGCACCCACTATCTCTTGATGCCATTGAGTCATTTTTTCTTTAATTCTTTCTAATTTAATTTATTCTCAATCTATTCTTTACTTTAATTAATTAATTCTTTAGCCATTCAAATACGAAGACTTACCCAAAGTATTTACATTTCACGGAATTGAGAAAACTTGAGCTGGTGAGATACGAAAGATGTTGTTTAAAATATTGTAGAACTCACTTACTTTTCCTTTTGACTTTTTAATATCCATAAAAATTTTGAAAAATATATGCTTAATCCATAAAAAAGCATACTTAAAAAACATTGTTTCGAAGTTAAGACATTCGTTCCATACTATAGAACAACTTCAGAGGAGTAGAACGTTGGCACGTGCCCGACTATAAGGCACGCGCAAACTGCCACGTGCCCAATTGAAGCGCGCGTGCCACGTGCATTCCGCAATCGCCAATGTTCCATTCTCGTGAAGTTGTTCCATGGTATGGAACGAATGTCTCAACTTCGAAACAATGTTTTTTAAGTATGGTTTTTTATGGATTAAGCTTATATTTTTCAACATTTTTATGGATATTAAAAAGTCAAAAGGCAAAGTAAGTACGTGTAAAGTTTGTATCTATATGTAGGGATGTTGAGATTTTTGGGACATCCTATGTTGCATTAATGTCCAATTAATAGTCCTTTTATTATTTGTGTGTTTCACAAACATGATTTTGCATATTTTTCAACTAATTCCGAATTTCCGTGTTTCTGAAATGTATTTCAATCGGTCAATTTGATGAGGAAAAGGTGAAACAATGAATCGACACATTTTTTCATCCATCACATTTTCAGTATAGTTTTAAAATTTATCCAACTGGAATAAATGCAATTGCCACTGCCTTTTTTTTCGATTTTTTTATATATTTATTTTCATGAGATTTTCAGTAAATTGAAAATTTGGTTTTTGGGACGATTGTTCGGGCACTTAAGTGGATGCGACGCGTCTATATTTTTTCCTCGACAAATTTTCAAAAAAATAACTGCAAAGGCCGAAGAATCGAGTTGATAAAGCTATTTGTTATTGATTTTTGTGTGTTATATGTATGGATGGACTTTAGTTTAGATTTCAATGGATTTTTCACAAACTCCGATGAAAACCCGAGTAGAAGATGAGATATCCACACCTGCTATAATCACATTTTTTTCATGCTTATTTTTCCTTATCTCCACTCTTTTCGGTCAAAAATTGGTTTAGATTGCGGTTTGTGATCTCCAGATTCATATTTTCAAAATTGCATTCATGTAGTTTCTGAATTGAAGAATTTAGGGCTATCGTAAAATGTCGATACTTTAGACCAGGTTTTGGTAATTTTTAATAATTCTGAAAAAGTGTGTGTTGAATTATTCACAGCCGATGATTGTTTACTGTCTAACTTAATTTATTCAGACTTACAATTATTCATATCTTCATAACACACTTTTGCACCCAGCTGTGCTTAACAACACTCAAGAGAAGAATACAAAGTGAAGGTAACCATGCTGTCAGATAACCATCTCTGCCTTCCTCTGTTGTTGTCGCCTGTGCTACCAGATGTGGTCTTGCCTATCAGGAGTGCACTTCCAACAGTGTTCAATAATTAAGACAAGAAATTAACCAAGGTCACAAGGAATCAGCTCTCCTCTTTCTGAATATGACATTATTTTTACTCTCAGATTAATAAGTGAAGGAATATTCCAATATCCGGATCTGTCCATAAATCATTTGGTGTATCCTACTAGGGTTTCTTTGCAAGAACTCTTTTTCGAGTTAAATAATAAATTATAAAAATAAAATTATAAAAATTTTAGAAACTGAAGTTTGTGCCACTCCCATAATGGTCAAGTCTGGTTTTCGACTAACAGTCGTATATGCCGTATTTTATGGACGATAAGCCGCACCCTAATTTTTAAGCAATTTAAAAAAAAAACCAAGTAGTTCAAGACGCGAGCATAAGACGCACCTGAATTTTGGAGGCAATTTTTGGAAGAAAAAAGTCCGTCTTATAGTCCGTAAAATATTATTATTATTATTATTAATTTATTTCACACTCGAAGAGTACATACGGGTCTCTTCCCGCAGGTCCAAATGCATACACCAAACCACTTTAAAATCATACATTATATTCATTTGCCATTAAAATCAATGCATTCATGTAAAACCTTCAATTCTTTATCCGAGTCATCAATATAGTAGTTTCACGTAAATGTTTCAGATTTTCATGAATAATAGTTCGGGCACTTAAGAATCGCTATATTCACCTGTTTTAGTAAATAAATGATCCCAGCACTTCAGGGCTCAGCCTGACCTGCCTTATGGTCAACGCTGAGATCAGCGATACGATTACATTTGTATTATTACTTTTGGTCTTGATCGATGGTTGATTAAGAGATTGATTTAGGCCTTTACAGCCCAAGTAGCGATCCTGAACAATAGCCACAATGTGGTTATGTGGATCTCTGATAGTAGGAACTATAGGAAGGGTATTAAGAGTTCAGGGGTGGTGTAAGGAATGAGGATAGATTTAGATTTAGTGGTCATTATGGTCAGATTAAAGCATGAAAACAAGAGGTGGTGCCAACCGAAGGATTAGTGTTGCATTAGGGGCAGTAGGACAGAGTGAGGAGGTGGAGGAAGCCATGTTTAGTTGGTACGTTGTTAGGGACGATAAGCGTTAGGCGGTCCCTGTAGTGTAGGAACCCAGTAGGTGTGTTCTACCGGGTGAGTCTCCGAGTGTTCGTCAACACTTGGAGGTTCGGTGGCTGGCGAGACTTAGGATCCTAAGGTAGAAGCATTCTTCGGAGGTTCTTGCGGCCTGATGTTTCTAGTGGTCATTCGGTGACAGCAACGGCCAGTCCAAAGGGACTGCGGAACTGCAGCACCCCAAATAGCTGGATATCATCGATAACATTTAAAATGAGTCTTTTTTCTTAAATTCTTTTTAATTGAATTTATTCTTAATATATTCTTTATTTAATTAACTCTTTAGCAATCCCACAATTATTGAAAAAAGGTTTTAAAAAAGTGGTATGCAACTGTGCGCTTCACAGTTCCAGCGGTGCGGTGTTTCACTGTTGTGCACATGCGCAGATAGGAAGCTGCATGCCAGGTGGCAAGAGTGAGCTGGCACTGTCGCTCCCGCAGTTACCACTCTCGCAGTCTTGACTGGTGTGCTACACAGCATTACTCCGCAGCACCCCAACTTATTTTTTCTACTAGCCGCCGCTGTTCGGAGATCCCACAATAGGTGCCGAATGATCAGAAAAGCTAGAAGCAGAATTTAAGAAATGTGTATCTTCCGAGAGTCGGTTGGACAGGCAACGGATTCTGCGAACTCCCGTGTGTTCCGCTGATAAACGCCACTTAGGATGATCTGTGGAATGCAGCGATTGACAAGACTGTCCCGTTTCATTCCTACAGGGAACTCTTGAGTTTAAGTTATTTTTAGTCATAGCCAAAAATCATTCACAGAGAATATTATTCCGAGTTTACAGAATGAGTTCAAACATTTTTCCTCCCCAGGTGAAAGTTTGACTGAATTAGCGAAAACAAGAAGACAGTTGTCACTGGAATATGACTGAAGAGTGTGAATGGACTGGCTGGAAAAGTCCCATTAAAACCCACTTAAAACATTTCAATTTAGCAGAGGGATGACTGGCCCAAAGTTACCCCCTCTGTTTGCTTTGAACTACTGGCACTTTGCCAAACAATAGGACCATTGTCTAAATTTGCCTGAGGGTCTTCTTGTACTTAGCAGGATTATTATTGTAGTAACGATTCATCATTAGGGTAAAACAAACCGGTTTCCTGTCTATTCAGAGTTTTATTTATTACAAATAAATTCACTATAAAATAATAAGAAAAAATCTCCTTGTTGAGTAAACATGAATGAGTGTAAATAGGCACGATAACCACATTTTTCAGCTTAAATTTGAGTTGACGTAAGGAAAACTGAATCGCTTTGTGTCCCTAGAGGGCGCTACTTATTTTTATAGCGTGGATTTATTTTCCTTTTGAATTATTCAACTTGTGTCTTTTCTACATATTTTGCATCTGATAATTTTTTTCTTCCTCTATTTTTGCATTATTCTAACTATATTTCCAGCGGGATTCGGGATTTGTAAATGGCGAAGGGCGAAAGGGATTTTGGGAAATACCTGTTCGTAGACCGCAAGCTATGCGTGATATATGAGCGAATTAATATATTTAAAAAAATCTCTCGAGAATTGTCTAAAAATTGTTGTTGTATTTAGATGTATCATTTTCAGAAAATAAATAACAGTAAGCAACTCTAGAGGGAGTTACGCTTACTGTCTGTTTATCTTTTGGGTGATGATGCCTTTGTACAATTATTTTTTAAGTTTTTACAAATGTTTTTAAAATCTAAAACTTAATCCTTAAAATCTAAAACTTAATTTTTAAAATCTAAAACATAACTTTTAAAATTTAAAATTTAATTTTTTAAATTTAAAACTTAATATTTTAAATTTAAAACTTAATTTTAAAATTTAAAACTAACTTTTTAAAATTATGTACTTACTTTTTAAAATGATGTACTTACTTTTAAAAATTATGTACTTACTTTTTAAAATTATCTACTTACTTTAAAAATTATGTACTTATTTTTGGATATTTTGAGATATAGTTTTAACTTCCAAGTTATTTGTTTAATTTCGATTTTCCAAGTCTAAAAATTCACCAATAATACCAAAAATTCGTTCGTGCTTTTAAACAGTATGTTTTGCTTTTATTCTGATGTGAGTTTTGTTAAAATCCACGGAGGATTTTAACTTAAAAATTCTCTTTCAAAGTGCTTTTCGCCGTCGTCTAATTGGGTTTTCTGTACAAAATATCTTCTTGCCAGTTTTTTTAAATTTGCATATGATGTTTTATTGATCTCACGCTAGGGGATGCTGTTCATAGTACAGAAATGGTCCTAAAGTACTTTCTCTATATACTTAAGAATTTCTGATCCTTATTTTGGATTTGGATTAAGGTTCAACTGGTAGCAGAAAGTATCTTCATCAGACAAACTTTCAAGCTTTTTAAGTTTATTTTTTTTCTGTTTTGACATACATTTTAATGAATAAATAAATCTTCAAGAAAAAACATGAAAAATGACAAACTTCTGAAATCCTAGTTGTAAAACTTGTGGTAAAATTAGTAAAATTTAAATTGCTTCTAAAAAAAAGTACATAAAAGATGTGAATGAGGAATTTTTAGTAAAATTTAAATTTCTACAGTTTATTTGGATTATTAGACAATTAAACGTAAAAGGAATTTATAAACATCATATCAGCATCTTTAACATAAAAATTATTAAATTCAGTAAAGAAAATAAATAAAAGAAATTTAAAACATCAGTCAAAATATTTAGGTTAATTAAGAATGTGAGATTAGTTAGGAGTATAAAACATAAGTCAATATTGATTACGAAAGCAATTAATTAGTAATTAAAGCCAAATAGCCAAAAAAGATTGGAAAAAATAGGAAAAAGATCAGTCAAGAGAATGTGGTTTAGTCAATAATGTAATATTAATCATGAATATAAAAAAATCAGTCAAAAAAGCTATAAAATCAGTCAAAGAAGCCATAAAATCAGTCAAAGAAGTCAGAAAATCAGTCAAAAAGCCAGAAAATCAGTAAAAAATCCATAAAATCAGTCAAAAAAGTCAGAAAATCAGTAAAAAAAGTCAGAAAATCAGTCAAAAAAGCCAGAAAATCAGTTAAAATCATAAGACAATTTTATTTAGTATGTCATATCTAGAAATATCAGATATTGGAGATCTATGATTATATATGCCCATATATGGAATTTTTATCTATTAATTTAAAATTAAAAAATAAATTAATTACTTTCCTTAAGCAGGCTTTCCATGTATACACAAGTGTATGTATGGAGTGCCAAATTATAGGGGCTTGGAAAAATTTCTCAAAATTCTTAAAATTCCTTATATGCCATATAATAAATGGAATTTGTGTCTATTAATTTAATATAAAAATAATAAATGAATTACTTCCTTTTAGCAGGCTTTCCATGCATACACAAGTGAATGTATCATTTGCCAAATCACAGGGGCATCGAAAAATTACTCAAATTTCTCAGAATTCCTAAAATTCCTGCCATGACAAATAATCAATATATGGTCACATTTTATGTTTAAATCCTGTTATTATATATAGACATATATGGAATTTTGGTCAATTAGTTTAATATAAAAATTAATAAATTAATTACTCCATGCATACACAATGCATATAGGAATTTTTTTAAATTCCTAAAATTCCTGCTATGTTAAATAATCAATATAGGGCCATATCAGAAATTGTAACCCTGTTGACATATATATGGCCAAATTTGGAATTTTTGTCGATTAATTTAATACAAAATAATAAATTAGTGAATGTATTGTTTGCCAAATTACAGGGGCAAGACAATTTTTTATTACAAATTTCTTAATTATTATTTATAAATTTATTATTTTCATAAAAATTATAAAAATTTAAATATCAATAAAATTAAAAATATAATAAAGTTTAAATACAAAGTTCATCAAATAATTTTTAGTTTTAAATTTTATTTGTTTAATATAGATGTTTTTGTAAAATATAAAAATTTTAAACTGATGATTTTATCCTTATCAAACAAGAAGAAATTAATTTCATGACCATGGCTAATAATATTTTAATAACTGCGCCAGGAGGTCATTCACTGACCCTTTCATCTTCGAATTTTGAACGTTATTAACCCGAGTAATCTGATCCAAATATTTTTAAAAAATAATTGGTCTTTACATGGAATTTATTCAAGAGTCAGTGCAACCTTTAATCGTTTAATGCCCTATTTTATAGACAAACTTATAAAAATTATTTTAATAATGAAATAGCTCCATTTTTAAGTGGGTTTCAAATTTCACCCAAATGTGAAACGTTTAAATTTACATCTGCAAATAGTACAAATATCGATTTCATATTTAATTAATTTTTATTATTGATTAAAACATGTCATCATTTTTTCACGATATCTTGATCAAAACGTCCTCTTGGGGCACTCTGAGTTTATTTTGTGAAAAAAAGGTCCCAGAAACGATTTCATAACGATTTTATCTAAAAATGATTAAAATGAAATCGACTTTATCTAAAAAGATTAAAACTAAATCTAAACTGTAGATGAAAATATCAAATATAGATTTGAAGAAATTAATGTAAATTGTAATTTCCCTAATAATTAATTATAATAATAGGCTTCCTGAAAGGGCTTCATGGATTCCCATACATATCCATACATGGCCCTTACATGTTCATTACATGTACATACATGCACCTTAATGTACACATATGGTCTTACATGAACCTTACCTGAAAACGTTTGGTCATTCATGGACCTAACATGTACACATATGGTCATACATGAACTTTACATGTACACATATAACCATCCATGAGCCTTACATGTTCATACATGGCCCTTTCATGTCCACTACATGTACATATATGCACCTTAATGCATACATATGGTCTAACATGGACCTTACATGTACACATATGGTCTAACATGGACCTTACATGTCCATTCATGGTCATACATGGACCTTACATGTACACATATGGTCATACATGGACCTTACATGTCCATTCATGGACATACATAGACCTTACATGTACACATATGGTCATACATGGGCCTTACATGTCCATTCATGGTCATACATGGACCTTACATGTCCATTCATGGTCATAAATGGACCTTACATGTCCATACATAGTCATTTATGGACATACATAGACCTTACATGCACACATACGGTCATACATGGACTTTACATGTACACATATAACCATCCATGAGCCTTTACATGTCCATACATAGTCATTCATGGACCTTACATGAACACGTATGGTCACTAATAGACTTTACATGTACACATATAACCATCCATGAGCCTTACATGTACACATATGGTCAAACATGGACCTTACATGTTCATGAGCTGGGCAATTTTAAACATAATTTCATTATTTTATTTTCATTTTTCATTAAATTAAAAAACAAACTTATTTATTGCAAAAGAAATTGTTTATCGGATGGCAAACACCAAAAATGTTTCCAAACATAAAGACAAAGAGAATCTTGTTTCTATTGTTTCCTGCTGATGTTTATCAATTTTTTAAGGCCTGATTCGATTAATTTGTGAATGCAATTGATGGTTGATTAAACTCATCTGTTTCCTGCTGTTTTACACGATTGATTTCGCTTGGGAAACGTGTTTTTTATTAACAAATATTTGGGAAAAAACTTGATTCAAGAGGATAATTTCAGAAAGACACAAAAACAGAAATGTTTTTGTTCACTTCTTTTGTTTGCTCGAGAACAGCTTAAGGAAAATAAGAGAATTGTTTTTGTCTTGAAAAGAGATGTTCAAAAATTTATTTTTAATGAATTTGCAGAAAAATATAATTTAATTCCTATATTTTCGAGAATTTTCTACAATTCATGTGTTTGTAGTTTCCAGATTTGATTTTACATATTCTCCAGAATATTGTGTAAATAAAGATATTTTGTACATTTTTGGGAAACATTATTATGCAGTATTTTCAGATATTACCAATTTTTTTTATGTCTGGACACGTTTATTTACATTCATGTTTAGCAATTATTAACATTATTTTATTATTATAATATTATTTATCATATTTCACATACCGTATGTCTGGAAACATGTATGTTCATATACCCATTTATAACAATATCTGTCATGTTCCATATATGTCTGGAAACATTGTAAATGTTGTACAAAAATTTATATATGGACAATTAAATTTTTTTTTTAATTTTTCAAAAAATCTTGCTGCCCCTGTCATATGGCAAACCATACATACACCTGAGTATGTATGGTTAGATTACTTCAAGGGGCAGATTAATTATTACAGTGGAATCTCGGTTTACGAACGTCTCTGTTTACGAACAATTCGGTTTACAAACACCACATGTTGTTTCGCCTTAAGAACGATGCTTCAGTTTACGAACACATTTCTCCGGACCACCGATCAAAGGTCCGAGTTTCTGCAATTGTTTCACTAGTTCCAGCGGAACATCTTTGTTGCGGATAAGTTTCACTTAATACGAGAAACATTAAAAATGTGTTAGAATTTCTAAGGATTTAAATTAAAATCGATATTAGTTTCGAGGATGTAGCCTCAATTGCAAATATGGCAAAAGTAAGTCTCTCGTATTTTTCACGCCGATTGCAGATGCGATGGATGAGAATCCATCGATGACGTCATTTCAGACTTAAATCATATAATTAACAACAAAATTGAGCAGAATAATACACATTTTCCTAATGGAAACAATGTTTGTTAAAGTAAATTTCTTAAACAAAACTCGCAAATGAAGTTCATTCGCAGCATAGTCAGCGTGACGGCATCACGTGGGTCACGTCTTTATTTCCTAAAATGTTGGAAATCATGGATGCATTTATTAAACTGCTTTCTTATAATATTACTCTTATATTTATTTTCTTTTTGTATTATTTTCACACATAAAGCCATAAAATGTTAAAAATTCTAGTACAAAGAGCGCATTATTTGGATTTGCAACGGAAAAATTGATTTGGTTAACGAACTTTTCGGTTTACGAACAGGGTTGAGAAACGGATTAAGTTCTTAGCCAGAGGCTCCACTGAATATTCAATTATTAATAAAAATGTAACATAAGAGTATTTTATTTAAGAACTGTTCAAATTATAAAAAAAAACATTCTCCCCTGTCAAGTGGCAAACCATAAATACACATGAGTATGTATGGCTAGTATGCTTCAAGGGGCAGATTAATTATTAATTTAGTATTAAATTAATGAAGAATACACTCAAATGTAGACATATATAGCTTCCCAGTTCCATATACAGTCTTTTAGTAACAAAAATGTATTATAAGAGTAATTAATCTAAAATTTACTCAAAATTAAAAAGTTTTTGCCCCTGTCAAGTGGCAAACCAGACATACACTCGAGTATGTATGGCTAGTATGCTTCAAGGAGCAGATTAATAATTAATTTAATATTAAATAAATGAAAAATGCACCCACATATGGACATACTTGGATACTCAGTTCCATATACAGCCTTTATTAACAAAAATGTAATATAAGAGTAATTAATTTAAAAATTACTCAAAATTTAAAAATCTTGCCCCTGTCAAGTGGCAAACTATAAAACACTCGAGTATGTATGGCTAGTATGATTCAAGGGGCAGATTAATTATTAATTTAATATTAAATAAATAAAAAATACAATCACATATGGACATACCTGGATACTCAGTTCCATATACAGTCTTTTATTAACAAAAATGTATTATAAGAGTTATTAATTTAAAAATTACTCAAAATTTAAAAATCTTGCCCCTGTCAAGTGGCAAACCAGACATGCACATGAGTATGAAAGGTTAGTATGCTTCAAGGGTCTAATTAATTTTTGCTTTTGTATCAAATAATTGATTAAAAAATTACTGTGAACTTACAAATTTATATGTAATTTATCTTTGAATTTACAAATACTGTTTATGGACTTGTATAGTTTTTTTCACTTTGGTGTGATGTGGTATTTAGTGAGCTTCCCTCCACCTCACCGATATGAGACACAACATCTTGTGTTTTTGTGAAAATTAATTAGTGCAGGGTGAATCTTTTTGTGTTATTTGAGATGCCGAAAATGAGTCTGCTAAGAAGTTGTTTTTGTTGCTTTTAGCGAAAATGAGAAAAAAATATCTGAAAATACAAGAAAAGCGTGGGAAATAAAACAGCAGCAACAAATTTAGTCATTTGGGAAACTAAAGATGTTGCACTGCAATGTTGTTTAAAGTTGATAAATGGTTTATTTCGTTTAATTGGGATACATTTGGTACCTAAAGGATTTTGGCCCTATTAAGTGATGTTTGTCCAAATAAACAACTGTTGGTGGCCCAATTATCAGGAATCTTGATTGTACTTGAATAACTAAGTAGTACGGAAAAAATTTAATTATCAGATTAAAGTTGGAAACTTAAAGAAAATTACAGAAGTTGTACAGAAATTTTTAATTGTTTTGAGAGATGTTCAACAATTTTCAGATATAATTTGAAATACTGAAATATTTTTTTAAATTGCAATGAATTTATATAATTGTTGTAGTTTTAATAAATTTATCAGATTTGGTAATTTATATTTACAAAGTTTTCCAATTATTATCCAATTTTAATAATTGTCGCCATATTTACTTAATTTGCCAATTTTTTTAATCTTAAATATTTTTTAAAAACGTTTTGTAACAATTATTTCCAAAACTCTCTTACCAAATTTAATAAAAATATAAAAATTCTCATAATTTTAACAATAAAAGAATAACAAAAATCTCATGATCAAAACAAAATTATCAATAAATTGGATAAAAATAGCAAAAATCTCATAAATTTAATAAAAATAACAAAAATTTCAATAAATTGGATGAAAATAACAAAATTCTCAACAAATTTGATAAAAATAACGAAATTCTCAATAAATTGGATAAAAATAGCAAAAATCTCAACAAATTCGAAGAAACTAAAAAAATTTTCAATAAATTGGATAAAAATACCAAAATATTCAATAAATTGGATAAAGATAACAAAACTCTCAATAAATTGGATAAAAATAGCAAAAATCTCAACAAATTCAAAAAAAGTAACAAAATTCTCAATAAATTTAATTAAATTTAAATTATCAAAATTCTCACAAATTTATTGAAATATCAACATTCTCACAAATTCAAGAAAACTATCAAAATTCTCACAAATTCAATACAAATAACAAACTTCTCAATAAACTTAATAAAAACAACAAAATTCTTATAAATGTAATAAAAATAACAAAATTCTGTAAATTACAGAAACAAATTGATATTTCAAGTTATTAAGAAACTGCTTGTTTACTCGTTTCTTGTTACTTGTTTACCTAAATAAAACTAATTTTTAAAAAAACGATTTTTTTGTAAAGTATTTTCTAAAAACAAACTTCTTTATTTTGAAAAAAAAGAGCTTTGCTTCCAAAAATGCATTAAAATTGTATAAATCTTGAAAAAAATTGTCCATTTTAAGTCTCAGAGGATAGAGAATATTAAATGTTAAAAACCTTCGTAAATATGCATCGAATTTCCCACTTCCGCCCCCGTAATCACGTGGTCACGTGTCCCCTGTGACGTCACTTTCAATTCCACCAATCAGAATGCTTCATTTTGGTTTGTAATAAAAGCCTGTTGCTTCTCTCATTCATTTCATTGAATTTTTCAGTCTCTCTTCCACATCAATCGAACAGGAAGCAAAAGAGAGAAGGGAAATTACAGAAAATCCAACGCAATTTCAACAATTTTTAAAGGAAAATTCGTACAAAATTTTGCCAAAATTTACGAAGAATTTTACTGAGGAGAAAATTTCGACTTCCAAATTTTCTACAGCAACGAATCGAGTCTTCAAATTGCAAGCTGTGATTTTGGGTAAGTTTCAAAACTTTGTTTTAAAATTTTTATATTTTATTTATTTTTGTATCAAAATATTAAAATTTGGGCACATGGACATATGCATGGTATAATTGGAAATATATGGGTATGGAATATTTAGTAATATATGGGTATAAAAAGGAATTAATGGATATAACATGGGAATATGTATGTATAAATGGGTATATATGGGTATAAAAGGGCTTAAACAAATTTAATGGGAATATTTAAGAATATATTGGAAAAAATGGGTATGGAATACATAGCAATTTATGAGTATAAAAGGGAATTAATGGATATAACATGGGAATATATATGTATAAATGGGTATATATGGGTATAAAAGGAAATTAATGGATATACATAGGAGGAACCTTTAGGCATATATGGGTATATTTGGAAATATATAAGTATAAGTGGAAATATATGGGTATAAAAGGGAATAAATGGATATATATGTGAATATAAGTATGAAAAGGAATAGATGGGTATACGTGTTAATATATAAGTATAAGTAAGAATATATGGGTATGAAAGGGAATTAATAGATATACAAGGGAGCATATGGGTATAGTACTTGGGAAAATATATATATTTGGGTATAAAAAGGAATATATAGAGACATATGGGTAAACGTGGAAATAAATGGGTATACAAGTTAATATATAAGTATAAGTGAGAATATATGGGTATGAAAGGGAATTAATTTATATACAAGGGGTATATATGGGTATATATGGGTATACTTGGGAATATATAATTATAATTAGAAATATTTGGGTATAAAAAGAAATATATAGAGATATATGGGTATACGTGGAAATAAATGGGTGTACATGTTAATATATAAGTATAAGTGAGTATATATGGGTATTCATGGGTATGTACCCATATCTATCCGAATCCATATCAGAATTTGGACACACGGACATATAAAATTAATTTTCTTTTATATACCATAATAATATGCACATATATATGGATATTTCCCTGGATATACATATGATCATAAATGAATATGACCAGATATGGGAATATATATACGTCCAATTTCTAAAAAGTCCATATATGGCATTTCGTATATATTATATCCATATATGTATATGTTCCATGTATAATTTGTTCAAATTGTGTGAAATGGTTAAAAAGTAAGATAACCAATCCCATGGCGATCGTGTATTAGATTACAGAAAAACAAAAATAACGACATAAACAAACATTTGTTTAAAACATTGTTTGTCTTAAATTTATGTTCTTATCTTTTTATTGGATGACAAAACGCTCGAAATGTCACAAAAAAAGGGGCAAACGTCGATAAATTTATCCGGAGTAATTTGATTCATTGAATTATTTTATTCCATAATAGAATTAAAAAGTCAATAAAGTTAATAAAAAAGATGTTCAATAAAGATGAAGCGGTCAATTGGACCCCTTGAAGTCCAAATAGGAATTATTTTTAGAAAAATGAATCAATAAAACATGTTTTAAGAAATAGTGGTGAAAACATTTGTAGAAAAAGGGTTACAATTTTAAATTTAAAAATAATGAAAAATGTGAAATTTGCAAATAAAAAAAAGTGTGAAATAATCAGAGAAAAATATGGAAAAACTGAGCATTAATAAATAAATTAAAGTAAAAACATAATAAAAAACTTAATTTTACAGAAAAAAAATTAAAATCTTGAAAAAATATGTCGAAAATGAATGAAAACTGAATTTTTAGAAAAAGGGTTACGTTTTTAAATTTGGAAATAATAAAAAATGTGAAATTTGGAAATAATAAAAAATGTGAAATTTGGAAATAATGAAAAATGTGAAATTATCAGAGAAAAATACATTTTACAGAAAAAAGACTTAAATTTTACAGAAAAAATTCAAAATCTTGAAAAAATATGTCGAAAATGAATAAAAACTGAATTTTTAGGAAAAAAAAGGGTTACGTTTTTAAATTTGGAAATAATGAAAAATGTGCAATTTGCAAATAAAAAAAGTGTGAAATTATCAGAGAAAAATATGAAAAAATGGATATTAAGAAATAAATTAAAGTAAAAACAGAATAATAACACAGATTTTATAGAAAAAATTCAAAATCTTGAAAAAATAAGTCTAAAATGAATGAAAACTGAATTTTTAGAAACAGTTCAAAAAATGTTAAACATTTATGAAAAAGTAAGAAAATTAAAGATAACGAAAATAAGAATAACAATATATATAAAGAAAATTAGAAATAATGAGCAATAAAATTGAATTCTGTTCTTAATAACAATCTTGAGTTGACCCGGATCAATTAAGAAATGTGTCAAATGCAATTTGGATCTGTTTTAAGCCAAGATTTCTATCGCGCAAAATTCAATATTTTCCGCTGTTTTTATCTTCTGTTTTTGATAGTAATCAAAATAATAATGCCATTATTATGCAAATTGGACAAGTTCAAGTTAAGTGATATCAACCAGAAATCTTGCTATTAAAATAATTACACCTTCAATTGGAAAGGGACGTTCAAAATTTCCACAAATGTTTTATAGCTTCTTGAATTTAATCAATGATTCAATTTATTTAAATTTCCAAATTTTTACATCTTGAAATTTATGGATTATTTATTAAATCAGGATATTTTTTAAAAATGGAATAAATCTCTTTGCCCCTGTTTTATGGCAAACCAAACATACACTTGTGTATTTATGGATAGCCCCAAATACAGGGGCTTGTTAGTTATTACTTTGTAACATAATACTACATCATTCTTAAATTTGGAGTCTCTGGATTATGGTTGAATAAAATCACACTGCTCAATTTAAATAAATATCGAAATATTTATTCTTAATTATAACACATTAATTTAAATTAAACATAAAAAAATTTTTTTTGGTAAACAAGTAACAAGAAACGAGTAAACAAGCAGTTTCTTAAGAACTTGAAATATCAAACTCTTTCAATAATTTACTAAGTTTTGTTATTTTTATTAAATTTATAAGAATTTGTTATTTTTATTAAATTTATAAGAATTTGTTATTTTTATTAAATTTATAAGAATTTGTTGTTTTTATTAAGTTTATTGAGGAGTTTTTTATTTATTTTAATTGAATTTGTTGAGAATTTTGTTGTTTTTATCAAATTTGTTGAGAATTTTTTTTTTATTTTTAATTTATTGAAAATTTTGACATTGTTAATACATTTGTGAGATTTTTGCTATTTTTTAAAATTTATTAAGAATTTTGTTTTAGTTAAAATCATGAGATTTTTGTTATTATTTTATTGTTAAAATTATGAGAATTTTTTTTTTTTATTAAATTTGGTAAGAGTTTGGAAATAATTGTTACAAAACGTTTTTAAAAATATTTAAGATTAAAAAAATTGGTAAATTAAGTAAATATGGCGACAGTTATTAAAATTGGATAATAATTGGAGATAATTTTTTAGGTCTATCTTGGGCAGAAATATTGGTTTTGGGGTCCATTAACCCTCAAATTAAAAACAGATTTCAGTATCCTAATAACTCGCTAAGCCAGCAGAAAGGAAGATGTGTTAATTAATCTTTTAAAATGCTACAAGTTAATATTTTCCCAAAAAAAATGAATTTTAAAACGTGTACCCACTGTGCCCCGGTCTCCACTTCAGGTGCATTTTCATGTACATGTATGTTTTGGGATTTTCATCTCATATATCTGGATTACAAAAACAAAAAAATAATTCATTATATATTAAATAATCCCAAATAAGCAATTGGAGCAAATTTCACGCGATGAATAATTAAAATTATACTAGTTTTAAAAAAATTATGAAAAAAAAACATGCAACTGCTGTGTGGAAAAATTACATATGTATGGCCATATATGACATATACAGTACATATATAGAATAGGATTGATATTACCATATATGGTCATCGTCCCACTTTAGCCAACAGGGGTCGCTTTTTGATTTATGTCCACATGAATTCACCACCTGTGGTCACATTGTCCACATCCGCCTAAGTCCACCCCCATATCTATTGAAAGCAAAACCGGAAATTGAGTTATTTTTTTTACAAAACCAGATCTGGTTTGCAAAAGTTCCCGCCAGGGGTCCAATCCATTGTCCATGGCCCATTGTTCTAAAACATAATGAAGGTCCTATTGTCACGCTAATATAAAACGTTTTTCATTCATTCAGTCAATCTAAAATAGGCCCCATTGACTGCTTTTTCAAAGAATGGAGTCGACAAATTTATGAAAAGGACCTTTGGGGTTCCCCAGTGGGGGTTTGTGTTTGATTTCGTTTTATACGTGGGTCTGGACCTTTGCTAAGGCCTAATTTAGCCATAGGAAGCCCATACCAAGAAGGGCCAAAATGAACTTTAATAGCGTTTGGGTCCATCATAACTTAGTAGCTCCAGGAATAGAATATTGGACAAATGCTTTTTATTTCGTTTTATACATGTGTCTGGACCATTGCCAAGGTCTGATTAAGTCATATTGCAAGCCCTTAACAAAAAGGGCCCAAATGATCCTTAATAGCGCTTTGGGCCCTCGTAAACTAGTAGATCCATGACTCGAATGTGGTAAAAAAGACTATTTCGTTTTATACATGTGCCTGTCCCTTGCCATGGTCTGATATTAAGCAATATTAAGCCCTTACCAATGTGACATCGTAGGGCGTATATAGCCATATGTATGCCTCAACCGGTGTGCGCTACATGCGCTGTACCCCTCGCAATAGCACACATTTTGTTCGACTGCAGGCGCTACGTGGCTCTGCGGTGTACCGCCCTTTACAATGCCAGTTCTGTGCCACTACAGCTCTCCACATATTAGGAGAGAACTGATTTGTCCCCTTCTCTTGCATGCTCCACTATCTCACCCTTTGTCGCCTTTTGTCTGCACTCTAACCTCTGTCGCCTTTTGTCTGCACTCTAACCTCTGTCGCCTTTTGTCTGCACTCTAACCTCTGTCGCCTTTTGTCTGTGCTCTAACCTCTGTCGCCTTTTGTCTGCACTCTAACCTCTGTCGTCTTTTGTCTGCACTCTAACCTCTGTCGCCTTTTGTCTGCACTCTAACCTCTGTCGCCTTTTGTCCTCACTCTAACCTCTGTCGCCCTTTGTCTGCACTCTAACCTCTGTTGCCTTTTGTCCTTGCTCTAACCTCTGTCGCCTTTTGTCTGCACTCTAACCTCTGTTGCCTTTTGTCTGCACTCTAACCTCGGTCGCCTTTTGTCTGCACTCTAACCTCTGTTGCCTTTTGTCTGCACTCTAACCTCGGTCGCCATTTGTCTGCACTCTAACCTCTGTCGCCTTTTGTCTGCACTCTAACCTCGGTCGCCATTTGTCTGCACTCTAACCTCTGTCGCCTTTTGTCCTTGCTCTAACCTCTGTCGCCTTTTGTCTGCACTCTAACCTCGGTCGCCTTTTGTCTGCACTCTAACCTCTGTCGCCTTTTGTCTGCACTCTAACCTCGGTCGCTTTTTGTCTGCACTCTAACCTCTGTCGCCTTTTGTCTGCACTCTAACCTCTGTCGCCTTCATCATGCCACCACCTGATCATTTCTCTAATTCGTTGGCCCTTCCCTGTCCAGTTCTAACTCGGCCTGTCCATGGTCCTTTCTATCTTGTGTATTTCTGCGATATACAAATATTGTCTCCACCGGTTGACCCATTATATCCCATTCAGGATCAACCAGTAAATTGTTGGGCCCGTTTTAGCCTTAGTTGCTTTTGTGCCCTTAAACTCCAACCAACAACAACAACATATATAGCCATATGTGTTTTTCAATGTGTTGATCTGGTTTTTTGAATGTTTTAGGACTGGGTCATCCGTGGTATGGAAGGTATCCATAGGAGTAAGAAGTTATTGTTTCCATTTGTGGTCATCTTGGTCATTTCAGTCATTCTAAGTCATCCGAATGATGCTAGAGTCATTGACCGCAATTCGATAACCGAACGTTCTAATGTGGTGAGTCAAAAACTTTCAATACAAATTAATGTTTGGTTTTAGAACATTTTTATGTTGATATGAGCCTGAGTGTTAGCATGGCAAGTTTACTAAGAAGCATGATATGGCTTTGTATGTTAATTGTGAAAGGCGAAGTGCCCCAGGGAGCCTATAGGATGGGAATAGCAGATGTCCTGTTTCTTGATCAAACTGATAGTTATTTGCACATTGATGGCGGTTTACTAAAGATAGGACTAGGCTACCACAATTGTAGGGCCAATTGTCCTAGGGACCGATAGGATGGGGCGGTATACTTACGTATTATCCTAAACTACCTCAACTGGCTGCTCCAATCCTTACCTAACCTAACCTTGCATTAGGTAGGTTATGATAGGTTAGGTTAGGATGGGAGCAGTCAGTTGAGGTAGTCTAGGATAATACTTAGGTTGAGGTAGTCTAGAATAATACATCAGTTGAGGTAGGCTAGGATTATGCGTAAGTTGAGGTAGTCTAGGATAATACGTAAGTTTATGTAGTCTAGGATAATACGGAAGTACCGATGGGACTAGCAGACTTCTTTTGTCTCGATTAAAATTAAGGTGATTGTGTTGATGTTAAGGCTGAAGATAGGACTAGACACACATTAGTAGGGCCCAGGGCCTGATAAGATCAGGCTAGCAGATGTCTTATGTCTTGATCAAACCTAGTGTTATTTGCGCATTAATGGCGGTCTATTGAAACTAGGACTAGGCTATCACATTTGTAGGGCCAACAGCCCTAGGGCCCGATAAAATTGAACTAGCAGACATCATGTCTTGATCAAACTTATGGTGAATGTGTGTTGATGTCAATGAGGGCGGTTGACTGAATATATGGGCCAATGACCCCAGGGCCCAAAAGGATGGAGCTGGCAGAAGTCTTGTCTTGATCAAACTTAAGGTGTGTTGATGCCATTGATGGTGGCTGGCTGAAGACAGAACTAGGCTAGCACATTCGTACGACCAAGGGCCCCAGTGCCAGACAGGATGGTGACAGCAGCAGTAAATAGCCCACAAAGATCAGGCACTGAAGTTGTATGTAGGTTTACTGGCCTTGTAGTCTTTGGGTCTCTAGGTTAGAAGGAACAGGTTTCCTCCTTGATGTAGGGAAAAACCAGTTATGAGTCACCCACTCGAAAGAAGCAAAACACTGAAAATTTCTCTGAAGGTATGCTCTCCAAATGAATGAACACATCACCTGGCATAGCCGCCCAAGGTCCTAGGCACAGAAGGCATTACTATGTGTGTTGTGGTAACCCTTTCCAAAGGGAGGTATTACGGCAAGTCAGACTCGAATAGGATAAAGAGAAGTGGGTGGAGAGGAACGGGATTGCTTTGGTCACCTCAGATGTATTATCAAATTTAGATACGAGTCTGGCCGTAACTATAAGTTATGAGGTTAGTTTCAAACATAAAACCGGTATATATATATATATGTATATCTACTGCAAAAATCACATAATTTGTCTAGATTTGCTTCATTAAATTTATCTTTTGTCTCATTACTTATTAATTCCTGTAAATTGATGTCCGTTTTAAAATTAACCCTAGTGGGCGTTACTTGCTAATTAAAGTAGGGTTTACATAATAAGGGCCTTAATTATTAATGTCTTTGAAGCCACCATTTTGATTTAGGAATTTGCGGTGATGTCATACTCACAAGTGACGACTGTTTTTCAAATTAATTTAGTGTAACGTGTTTTTAAAACAAGAAATATAATGAAATGATTATGAAATAACATATAGTATAAATGTACTAGAATTTATAGTACAAATGTGCTGAATCTAGTACAAGTGTGCTAAATCTTGTACAATGTGGTACAAATGTGCTTTGACATAGTACAAATGTACTAGAATTTATAGTACAAATGTACTAGAATTTATTGCACAAGTTTGCTAAATCTAGTACAGTGCAGTACAAATGGGCTAAATCTAGTACAATGTAGTACAAATATGCTTTGAGATAGTACAAATGTACTAGAATTTATAGTACAAAAGAACTAGTATTTATAGCACAAATGTACTAAATCTAGTACAAATCTTCTAAGTCTAGTACAATGTAGTACAAATGTGCTTTGATATAATACAAATGTACACAATTTTTAGTACAAATGTGCTATAGAATTTTAAATGTACTAGAATTTTTAGTACAAATGTAGTAGAATTTTTAGTACAAATGTAGTAGAATTTATAGTACAAATGTACTGGAATTTATAGTACAAATTTACTAGAATATATGTATATACAAATGTACTGGAATTTATAGTACTATAATGCACTGGAATATATAGTACAAATGTACTGAAATTTATAGTACAAATGCACTGGAAATTATGGTACAAATGCCTTTAATTTAAACTACAAATCAAAGCACGTTTGTACTATAAATTCCAGTACAAATGTTCTTGAATTTAAAGTACAAATGTATACTTATATCCAGTTTCAGCATATTTGAAACTAGTCCCAATGACCTTAAATCTTGCGCTGCACACATTTTTAGTACAAACGTACTGGAATATATTAAAATTTACTTAAATAAAATTTAAATTGATTTAAATCTAGTACTATTTAAATCTCGTTCAAATGTACTTGAATTTACTACAAATATAGTTGAATAAAGTCCAAAAAAGTACGGTGTGAAACCGAGACGATTATTTCTTATTAACCGTATGATTTTTGTGTGATACGATGTTTATAATAGAAAAAAAAGCCTTAAATGCCCTAGATTTGATTTCGTCACTTCATGGTCCACCTGTCTCAACACGTTTTATAGATAGGGCCTCGCGTCGTGAATCGGTGTTAAGGCCATCGTAATGGGATCAATATTTCAAATAAAAATCCGTTTTGATTTTCGAGATTTGGTCAAATCTTCGGCGTAATCGATTCGCTTTTTTTTCTAACTTTTTATCCTAAAAAATAACGGCTTTTTTTGGTTTTTTTGTCGTATTCAAAAATAAGGGCAGGTGTGAAAATGGATTTTTACGCGTTACGGTCTGCCGCTATTCAAAAGTGGAAAAAAAGATGAAAAAATGGTTGAATTTACCGCAAACACTTATCGATATTGGGTGTAGATGTGTCCTGCTTTCATCCGTGATGGTTTTTCCAGACAAAAAACATGATTTTCATCCATTTTTAGACCTTTTTAAACGAAATATTTAGTTAAAAATCCAATCGGTCCTTAAAACGGCGGCCATCTCGTTCCAAATGTCAATGGAACGCGTGGAATTTGGAATTCCACGGTTGTCATGGTTACATTCTTTTCTACCTCGTGCACTAATTCGAGCACGTGCACGTTGAGAAATTCAAGATGGCGGCAATTTGGTACGGTATTAACACTGTTGTATGGATTGAAAAACATTGAAATCCTTGAAAATGTTCAAAATTTAGGGTTTGAAAATGTTGAAAATGGCTAAACAAATCTCAAAAGGTGATAAAATCCATTTGAAATGCGGTGAATGCTTTAAAATACTTCATGAAAAACTAAATTAAACGTTTTAAATGATTGGAAATTCAAGATGGCGGCAATTTGGTACGGTCTTAACACCGTTGTACGGTTTGAAAAACATTGAAATCCTTGAAAATGTTCAAAATTTAGGGTTTTAAAATGTTGGAAATACTAGACTAAACAAATCTCAAAACGTGATAAAAACCATTTGAAATGCGGTGAAAGTTTTAAAATATTTCTTGAAAAACTAAGTTAAACTTTTTAAAAAATTAGAAATTCAAGATGGCGGCAATTTGGTACGGTCTTAACACCGTTGTACGGTTTGAAAAACATTGAAATCCTTGAAAATGTTAAAAACTTAGGGTTTGAAAATGTTGAAAATGACTAAAGAAATCTCAAAACGTGATAAAAACCATTTGAAATTCGGTGAACGTTTTAAAATACTTTCTAAAAAACTAAAATAAACGTTTTCAAAAATTGGAAATTCAAGATGGCGGCGATTGCGTACGGTCTTACCACCGTTGTACGGTTTGAAAAACATTGAAATCCTTGAAAATGTTAAAAACTTAGGGTTTGAAAATGTTGAAAATGACTAAAGAAATCTCAAAACGTGATAAAAACCATTTGAAATTCGGTGAACGTTTTAAAATACTTTCTAAAAAACTAAAATAAACGTTTTCAAAAATTGGAAATTCAAGATGGCGGCGATTGCGTACGGTCTTACCACCGTTGTACGGATTGAAAAAACATTGAAATCCTTGAAAATGTTGAAAATGACTAAACGAATCCCAAAACGTGATAAAAACCATTTGAAATGCGGTGAAAGATTTAAAATACTTTATGAAAAACAAATTTAAACGATTTACAAAAATTGGAAATTCAAGATGGCAGCCTATAATTATGTAGGGCCTTATACTGAATGCCATACTATGGCCCTTATATCTAGAATATTTCACTCAAATTAATTGCAGTATTTTTGCAATAAAGTGCAGTTAATGGCAGAATTTAAAACTACAAATATTTTGCAATTATGAATGGTTGAAAAACTTGAAGTTTTTTTGTTTACAAAACTTGAAGTTTTTTTGTTTACACACCAGAAAAAGTGCAATAAATGTACAGTAAGAAACGACATTTTTATGGCACATTTTTCAGCTGGGATATGTGACCTTATGTAAATTTTCCACTCGGTTAGTCGTATAGTTGTGGACTTTTGTCTCCTAGCAACCAATATTTTTAGACCGCCAAACTCCCACGGCACACTTGGGGATCCTTAGCGGCACACCTACTGAAAAACACAGTTTTAATACTTTGGTTTACAGAAAAAGAAATGATTGGATAAAGCATGAATTTTTTTTATAGATTTTGTTCAAAAGTTTTCTCCATCCAATTTCGATTTTGAAAACTTCCCATATTTTGAATAATCGGATTTAAACCATACAAATACCTTCTTCAATTTCTTTTATAAACAAACCAATTTGTAGCTGGTCAACACTCCGTTATTCAATTCATTCGCATGTTACTGCAATTTTTTTCTATCAAATTTTTCATTATTTCATGTTGATGTTGTTTGCACTTTTATGTCGTCCTTGTCCTTCTTTGGCATCAGTCACAGACAGTCATTTTCTCAGTAAAAACTCGGTTGTTATTGTGTAAACCTCTTTTTTTTCTTATCTCTATCCCCAAGCCCATTTCGGTGACGTCACCAATCATTTCCACCAATGGCGAAGCAGCAGGGGACAAGATGGCCGCCGAAATAACGAACAGTGGAAATAAGGGAAAATCCCCTGATGGATTAAAGGCAAAAAAGACGCAATTTGCAATAAGGATCAAGCGATCCGAGTATTCAGGATCCACCACCAGGGGCGGGAGTGTAGCCAGGAAGCCATGGGACAATGGCGCTCCAGAAGAGGCCCTTTCATCCCTTGATCCGGAATCCGAAGCGCTGTTCCCCGCCAGAGATGCCGGAAAACCGCTGTATGGGCCAGGATGGTTTCGACCCTTAGGTGGCTCTGCATTCGAAAGGCAATGGTTTTATCCAGCAGGTGGAGCTGCTTCCAAAGGTCCTCGTGCCCTAGGTATCGATGCATCCAAAGGGCTTAATCCATCAGGTGGCGCTGCATCGGACGGTCTTCGTGTCCAAAGTGGTGATACTTCCAAAGGAACTCATTCCGCATGGAGTGGTGCTTTCGAGCATCTTCAGTCCATAGATGGCGCTACTTCCGAAGGACTTCATCCGACAAGAAGCGCTGCCGAGTCAATGGAAAGCGATGACCGTTTGACGGTTCCAAGTTTCCGGAAGCGCAATCGGATTGCGGAAGGTTTTTTGGGAATGAGAGGCAAGAAGGCATTTCGCTCTTTGCCACCAGGGGTCGTCGAGGGCGAGTTATTCCAGCCTCAGAAATACCCTCTAGATGGCACCCTAGCGTCTTGGCTGCGTCTGTACCATGCCTCCGAAGATGCGCAAGATGCTTGGCCGATGATCACTAGAGGGCACCCTCTGCCACCCAAGAGGAACCGGGTCTTCGAGGGCTTCCTGGGCATGCGAGGCAAGAAGGGTGGTGGTAACATCCCGAGCAATACAAATTTTGCCAGCGGCTTTCTGGGCATGCGCGGCAAGAAGGACCAGCGGGCTCCATCACTCGGATCATTCTATGGCATGAGAGGAAAGAAAGATGACGATGACATCCAGATGTACGATACCTTGGATGGTGTCGATTGGAAGGAGTCGCAGCAGAATGGTGAACTCCACTCTGGACAAAAGAGAATTCCAGAAGGCTTCCTGGGAATGAGAGGCAAGAGAAGGGCCGGCGATGATGACGGAAGTTCGGAGCGGCAACCGGAAATGTTTGCAGCGATGAGAAGGTTATCCGGATACGGTTACCGTGGACCCCGCATGCGTGACGGTGGTGCCATTTTTCCAAACTTTTCATTTGCCAGGGGTCTTGCGGCACGTTCCAAGGCTCTTGCCAATGACCGGAAGAGGCAAATAGGAAGCATCTTCGTAGGGATGAGGGGTTGAAGAGACTGAGCAATGATCGAGTTAGACATCCGAAAAATCTTGTAGAAGAAAAATAAACTTTCGCGTTCGGGTTTTATCACAAATACTTCGTTCGTATCTGAAAATCATGGAGAAAAATATTAAAATTTTGTGTTAAAATGTTTCGAGATGTTATTGATACAACAATTCTTGCAGTGGTTACACGCTTCGTGTTCGATCCTAAGATGCAGTGTTCAGTGCCAGGTGGACTTCAGTGGGAATTTTTAGATTAATGAAGTTCCGTTAGTGGCAGCTCGTCAAGCGATTTGATTCTAGCGACTGATTCTAGGTCCTGCTTAAATCCCCCTTGCTCTCTGCCCGTAAAAAAACACTAGGGCCGATGTCAGCGAAATATTTTATTACGTGCTTGTCTATTGGTCCCAAGTTGCAGGGTTTACTCCCTGGTTGAGGTCGGTAGGAATTTTTACAGATGGGAGATATCCTGGTAAGGGTTCCACAGGTCAACCATATGGGAATGGGACCTAACCTAACCTGACCTAACCTAACCCATTCTAAGTACCATTCCCACATGGGCGAAGCAAAAAATATTCGATGTCCTATTCTAACCTCCCATATGGTCAACGTGTGGAACCCATTGTCGAAATCCCTTAGTGACAACTCTTTCAGATGAGTTTAAACTATGGTCATGAGTAGCACCCCCTTGCCCTCTGCTCTTTAAAGACTCATCAAGAGAGAACGGGAATTCCCTCCCCTCTTTAGTGATGCAGGTGCATTATCTGTTGATAGCATTTAGCCCTCTGTCCAAAAGCCTAAAGCACACTTTCACCATCTAAAAGATTTGTTTTGGTTTTGTTTGCTTAATTTAGGTTTTCCCTTTTCTTAGCTAGTATCAGGTTTCTTTAGAAATGGCCAGGGTGTCAGGTTACCAGTTGGCAAGTGAGCCCATTAATAGAACCAGTTCTCCACTTATGTATTCAATTCAACTCGGTTCCCTACAGTCAGCAAATAAATACCATATGGTAGGGGGGTCGCACCCAATTTTAGGAGAATGCTCCTACTTCAGCAACGACTTAGTCATCATTGTTAGATTGAATTTTAACTAAATCATGAGAATCGCGAGGTAGGCTACTCCATCGTCTAATCTCATGCAAAAAAAAGGACCAATAGTAAGCATCTCTCTTGGCAGAAACTCGGTCAAAGGATTTGAGTGATTATGTCTACTCTTAGAGTGCTCGTTAGGCGTTAACATATTTGCATTAAGAGAAAGATTCAAACGTTTGAATAATCCCATAGATAACTTTTCGCATCTGGACTTCAACGTGTCCTGATTTAGAGAGTGGAGCATTTCTGTCACACTCGCGGAATGTTGGTAACTGCCCTTAACAAATCTGGCTGCCCTTCGCTAGACCATCTCTGCGTATTTAATAAAAAATGTACTGTATTTTACGGACTATAAGAAGCACCTTAATTTTTAAGCAATTTTAAAAAAGTGGTATAAGACGCCAGGTATAATGCCTGGTTCACAATGCATCGCCCGACGTCTTTCTGACCGTCACTTTATCTGCGCATGCGTGCCGACCTACGTGATGACGCATTTATGACGAATTGCGCCGTGTCAAAAGACTTTGAAAAGATTCAAACTTTGGACGTCTTTGACGTTCAAGCAATTAAAAATGTGTACCACGTGATAGGTGGAGCATGCATTGTAGAAAATTGAAGCGCCACCTACCAACAGATATTTTGGGGGCTATGGCTGATCTGATGATGCTTTACCTAGTAGGCGTTTGGACGTTTGGATGTCAGTCGGTCCATTGTGAACCAGAATTCAACCACCCTACAACCGTGTGACGCTTTTCTTCTAAAAATTAAGCTCCGCCTCGACTGGCAGACGACGTCGGGCGATGCATTGTGAACCAGGCATAAGACGCACCTGAATTTTGGTGGCAATTTTATAAAGAAAAAATTGCGTCTTATAGTCCGCTAAATACGGTATTTGTTTGTTTAAAAAAAATAAATGAGGCTTGTGGGTGGGACCTCTTTGCTTGCAGGCCATGGGAAATGTGTGAAATTCAAAAAAAGTCCAACAAAACCAATAATTCCAGCATCGGATTTCATGGATTTTTGTCTTGGGCACCAATATTTCAGGCTTAGTCCACCAATAGGTATTATGAAGTCAAATTATATAAAGAATATATAAAATATAGACACAGGATAATGTAAACATTTGTACTAAAAGTAAGTCCAAAGGTAAATGACACCTTGTAGACATTTTAAAAAGCCCTAAAGGATCTGTTTGCTTACAATATCCAGTTTTCAAGTTTGTTGAGGCCTTTTGTTTGTCCTCTGGACTTAACTCCATTACTTAATCTCCACCTTTATGACTTTATTGACCTCTTAACTCATCCATCACTTGCCTTTTCATGTTTCCTGTGGAGTCCACTTCCTGTGCTTTATATAAGGCTTAATTAAACACCTACTGACAATGCTAAAGTTGCACTAATTTAAATAATGTTTAACAATGTAACTTAGCAGAAAAGTTGCCATTTTTCCATGTTTACTCATCCACATTTGGTATTTTAATCTCTACTTTATTATAGTTATAAAGTTTTTATTATTAATGTTGTGGCCTTTGTTCCAATTGTGGAAATTTGAAAGTGACCATTTCTAAGCACAACAAAACAATTTTTAAAATTTGACCATAAACAGGTTTCAAAACTTTTTAATATAGAATGTTCATTAAAGGGCCCTTTCAACTTCTGTAATTGGAATCACTGTTTTAAAATTAATAATTAAAATGATAAAGATTTTTAAAAACCGATAGAAGTGCATAAAAAGTACTTCATCAGGTGCCCCACAACCAAAAAAATACCAAAAAAATACAAAAAACAAAAAACAAAAAAATACCAAATTACATATCCATCATGTGAAAAACCGGAAGCACATTTTGTTGTCACTACGCTGTGATTGGCTAGAATCAGATATGGTGTTTCATAATATGCCAAATGGGAATAATAAAATGATATTAAAACTTTCTATGACAACGTCAAATCTGTCATGGGAAAACAATAAATTTGTTTTCAATGCTTGAAATCCGATTATATTAAATGGTTTCACAAAACGATTTTAGGATTTTTTTTTTATTTTGAAAATTTAAGCCGATTTAGTTTTTAATACAATAAAATTCAATATGGATAAAAATAGAGATGTTCAATTTTAAGGCTAGATTAAATCGAAAGTGCTTTATTTCTATTATATCGTACTTTAGTTTCTTGGATTTTTTGAAAGGAATCTATGAGATCTGGAGATTTTATGGATTTCGTTGAGCTAAATATGGCAGAAAACAATGCATGAAAACTACAGATTAACTGTTGAATTTTTTTATGGAAATTTTTATACGATATGTAAAATTGATATTCATGGTTAGTTTTCAAGTTGGATATATTTTACCGGCTTTTCGTATATCATATTCTACACATGTTACAATATATCATTGCATTTTAAGGAATTCAAACACCGATAAACCAATTTGAGTGTCCGTGGTAGGACTGAGGAAAACTAGACTACCACATGGTGGTCTATATATAAGGCGTGTGGAAAGTTACCCCTCATAAATCACCCCCATCATTTCCCCACTTGATGGGGTAACTTAGGGACTAAACCTGTTATGGGATTATCCATGCAGCAGTTAACCAGAGAGTAAAAACCCCTTCACACTTCCACGTTTTCGCTACGTTACGTCCCTTGCGTGAAATTTTGACGTCACTAGCAGACAGCTACGGC